>JAUIRK010000133.1:0-12195 GCA_030549495.1 Nectonema munidae | reverse complement strand
CAGTTAAACCTAAAAGATGGGACCGAGCCAAAAAACCATGTCTGAAAACCGTATCTAAAAGGTAGTTGCTATACAAAGGTGAAAAATAAAAATGTTTAAATTTATTACTAGTTATTATTAACAAAAAAATTTCTAATATCAAGTTGTTTAAGTTGAGAAAGCTCATGTTCTTCAACAATTCCAGTTGCTTTTTGGGAAATTTTTAAAAGATCTTCAGATCCAATTTGAATAGAAAATTTTTTGAGGATATTAAGGCTTTCAAATACTTGGTTCCTCTTTATTTGCTCTTCTTTATGTGTAGTTTCTTCTTCATCATAAGAAGCCCTTTCAAAAATTTGTTCAGAATGTTCCTCTTCAAAAATTGTTGAAGTACTCTCATCACAGTTTATATAATCCACCCAAGACACTTGTTCCATGAGAACAAAGCATTCTTTTGGTGGCATTACAGATATTTGAGAAGAAGATATTTCATGCAAAAACTTAAATCCACAAGACTTGAAACAATTTTTTATTGTCGAAGCTTCAACTTTGCTCCAAGCGTAAGAAATCCATTGGCATGCATCAAAGAGATCCACTTTGTTAGCTACATCTGTTGCAGTTTCCATTCCTTCAATTCGTAAAAAAAGGTGTTTTAAAAACTTTACTCTATAATGAGATTTGAAACTCTTAATGATACCAGAGTCAAGAGGTTGAAGAACTGAAGTTGTATTAGCGGGTAAAAACTTTATTTTTACATTTGACAATTTTAGATCTAAATGTGAAGACACATTATCAACAAATAAAAGAACTTTTCTTTTTTCTTGTGTCACTTTTTTGTTGAATGACTTGAGCCAAGTGGAAAAAATTGTTGATGTCATCCATGACTTTTTGTTGTGGTAATATTTTACTGCAAGTAACTTAGCAGACTTGTTTTTAAAGCATCTTGGGTTTTGATATTTTCCAATGATGAGAGGTTCAAGTTTTTCTCCAGTAGCACTGCAAGCTAACAATACAGTTACTCTAAGTTTCGACATTCGGCCACTTTTGCAACTGTCACTTTTTAATACTAACGATCGAGAAGGCAAAATCTTATAAAAGAGAGCTGTCTCGTCAGCGTTGAAAATATCTTTTAATTCCTAAACTTCACAAAGAGATTCAAGTTCTTCTTTCCATCGATCAACGACAAGTGGGTCAACAGATGAAGATTCGCCATGCAAGTATGAACAATGAATGTTATGCCTTTTTTGAAAACTTTGTAGCCAGCCGTTGGATGCTTTAAAATCAGTTATATTCATTTCCTCTGGAATTTGTTTTGCTTTCTCTTGAATGTAAACTCCAATAATAGGAATTTTTTTGCTTCGGGAGTCACAAAACCATTCAAAAATGCCATAAAGAAAGAATTTTATCTTTATTTTTAATTACATTTTGTACCTGTGTTTTTCCAACTCCATAAAATGATGCAATAGAACAGCAGTTTTCTTTGTTTTTATATTTCTCTAAAACCTCAAACTTTTGCTTAAGATTTAAATAAACGCGCGATTTGCTTTTCATATTCTAAAAAATAATTTTTTTAGCTTTCATTTAAATACAAAAAACTACAAAAACTAAGGTATATTACTTTTAACCTTCAAAACAGGTTGTGTAACAAAACAAAAATTTGAGAAAAGTTCAACTATAAAAATCAACTAAGGAAAAGAATAACATATCAAATATACAGCACCTAAAAATGATTAATTTAAAAGTTATACAACATATAAACTAAATTTTTACATAATTTATCATATTCTTTATAGCAAAAAGTCTTCTTAATTTGTCTCGATATATTTTTTTTTCTCGTAGATTTGTTGATATTTAATGTACAAAGTAGAGTGAAAAGAATACTGAATTTTAGATTTACCAAAAAACAGCATAGATTTTCAAACATAAATACAATAAATAGAATTATGCTGAGATACTTTTTATTTAATTTAGTGATCATTTTTCTCTATCAATTGGATCGCTTAAGAAACTAGATTATTTTACAAGAGATGTTTTCTATACTTATTAAAGATTTTTCGGTTTCAATTCAAAGCATCCGAAAATCAAAATTTTTGTAACCAAAACACCTGAAACATTTGAGAAACGTTTGGAGAAGACTTCTCACAAGTTTCTGGTGAGAACAATTCATTTCACAAATTCATTTTTTTTTGTCTTTTCAACCATTTTATTGTTTATTAAGAAGAATTACAGAAATTTATCATAATATGCACAAATATCAAAAACACACATAAAATATAGATTTTCATGGGAGGGTGGGTGGGAGTTGACTGATTGTGTGAGAGTAAAAGAATGAATTTTTCTGTCATGAGAGGTGCTTATATAGTGCTTGCCATGGTATGTTTTCTTCTCGTGACGGGGCATCTGCGAGATTTCTTTTCGTGTTGACATAGGCGATTTGTCTAGCTAGATTTTTCGGTGCTGAGTTGACAATGATGTTAAGCCATATGTTAGAACTTCTTGACTTTTCCCATACTTGGATAGCGGTAGTGCTGTCGGAAGGGATCTTGCCGTTGTTGTCGGTGAATCTGAGCCCAATGCCGATAGCCATTGTCTCCATAATTTCGATTCGGCGCTTATTTCTAAATTTTAAGCTGATGTTAATATGTTTACTCGAAATTCCTATGGTATCTTCGGTGGCGTCCACAAACACTTTTTTGGTAGGTGTAACTTTCTGTGAGAAGGGAATTGAGTTTTTTAGGTACCGTCTGAGCGTGCTCCAATATTTTCTCCAGAGGAAGATGTGAACTGGAGGGCATGTGTATGCCCATGAGAGTAATTTGAATCTATTAGGAATAGTACCCAGGTAATCGTTTTGGAATGCCGTGGCAGAGAGAGTTTGTTTTGAGATGTTCTTGTTATGCATTAGTGTTGAGATTGCCTCTTTACATTTTGTCTTCGTGTTTGGGAGGAGCGTTAGTTCTTTAGCTTCAAGGTTTAATTCAACACCAAGATATTTTATTCTAGTAGTAGGTATGAGTACACTTTTTGAGGTATTTATTGTAACATTACATTCTAGCTTTAGGTAGGCAGCGAAGTCTTTAGTGAACTTTAGTGCTGATTCGTAGTTATATCCAAGAATGATGATGTCGTCAATGTATACTTGTATAGAACATTCTTCTCTGGTTTCGTTGAATACGTTGATCCGGTTCTGGAGAACAAACTGCAGCACTCCAGGTGCAAAGTTTGCTCCCATGTGTAAACAATTGAAGACATATTTTTCTTTCCTTATTCTGAATCCAAAGAGTTTTAAGTAGGCTTGGTTAATGCTGATGCCATAAAGGCATTAGCAATATCTATTTTGCATGCATAGCGAAAGCCTTTGTTAGTGTACATCAAGGATGTGCTCCTTTAAGTTTCAAAACATTTTCAATGTTTTTATATTCGGGTATTGTAACATAAGAACATTTTTTCCTTTCACCGTATAAATCTAAAACTTTTAAAACGCCTTTGCTAAAACATCTGCTCTTAAACCGCCTCATATTAAAATTTTAATGTATTTATGTTTAACTCTTTTTCCTTATGGGGGTGAAGTATTTAATTACTCTCTCTAATAAGGCCATCTCTATATTACGACCACTTATGACGAGTCGTAAAGGTGGTCGCTTAACTGAGAGTATACGGTAGTTTAAAAACGAAGTTCTAATTTAATTTTTCTATCAGGAAATCCGGAGATTCTATTCAAGAAAAATTGATTATCTATAGATAAATAAAATTCAATATTCAAAAAGACACTTACATAAATTTAACCCATTTAAGACCAAGCAAAGCAGACGATATCTAAAAAAAACGCAGATGATTTATATTCAAAGTCATTGAAAAAAACAGACGAAGATAAAATTACTTATGTTCCAAAATAGGAACATTGGTCGTAAATGGGTTAAAAGTGTAAATTTACAGAAAGAACATTCTAAAAAATGCCATATTAGGGAAAAAAGTCTTAAAATGGAGGTTTTTTTTTTTAAATTTCTTAGTAAACGAGTCGTTAGTTGTAACTCATAGGTACGTTTACCACAGGTAATACATAACCTTTTATTTATCAAAGAGTTGGAGAAATGTCTTACAACCTTATCTTACAGAAAGTCGCTTACTAAAGGTACCGTTTCTTACAGGTTTTACTGTATTTAGTGACCACTTTTAATTTCAAACCTAAAATTTTTTCATAAAAAGTATTCATATACTGTCTGAATTATCGATGATCAATGACCATCTTAAATAATAAATTAAACAAGTTAGCCAGGGCTGTATCAAGGAATATTGTCGCCCCAGGGCAAAGGTCCTGAATGGCGCCCCTCATCCCTTGCTCTTTCTTTTCTCGCTAATCGCCACCCAATTCTGGCTTAAAATACTCACATTTTTATTAAGCCACATAATTCAGATATATACTGACTGAGACGAAGACAGTCTCCATTAAATGTTCATTTTTTCGTGTTTTAGCAACAGCAAAATTATCGATGACTTCGTCAAAATCAACCCAATCGAGAACTTCTTTCTCAATGCTCATGATAGCCAGACTTTGGAGGCGGGGTTGCCCCATAGTACATAGAGTACTTTTAGAAAATTATTGGAGGTGGGAGAAGGGAGAAGGATCTAAACTATTTGTTAGTTTTTACAAGTTAGGCTCAATAGGAATCAACTTAAAATTTCTATATTTTTGATACGGATCAAACAAGATTTTGCTCTTCTCAAATTTTGATATAGACAATTTTGAGTTTAATAATTTTAAAAAGGTCGTGAAATGATGCTAAGATTTTTAAAATTATTATCTTAAATGCATAGAATGTTTAAAACAGTCGGAATAAGTAGCTACAATTAACTTTCAATAAAGTTTCATATATTCGCCAATTCTAGTTATTCAGGGTTGATCTTGGTTCCTGACCCTCGCAAATGACTGTATAACATTTATAATGAAATAATTTTGTCCCATTGAAATTAAAACTTTATTTGAGCTAATAAATTGTCACAGCAATATGACCTCATTTGCACATTGAAATGTAATTATAACATCTAACAAAGGTGGTCAAAAGTTATGTTATGGAGGCTATAAGTACCCTAATCAGAAGACAAATACAGAGCCTAGGTTCAGAAAATTTCAATGTTGAAAAGGCATCATTGTTGTGCCCCTAAAATGTAAAAAAAAAGCAAATCGGTATGAGTCTGAAAAACAAAAACACGATTTACTTGTGCGTATGTATTGATAGGAAAAAAAACTTTGAAAACTTTATTAAGAAGTTGTAACACGAAAATAAACTTCTTCTTTTTATTTTGCAATAAAATGCTTTGAGCTTCAATACTAAGCTCATGGTTCGATTTATTATTTGAACAAGTTTCATATACTTTTATGAGTAGATCCAATTATGGATTATTAAGTTTGTGGAATCAAAAAACCAGTCTATCTTTGTTCGATAATTCTTTTCATTTTTTCTGCATCGTAACTTTGGCTACATTAGGTTTTTTAACAAAACTATAAGCAAGTTTGCAAATAGTTAGGCGTCTTGGGATATCACTCACGTAGTTCAGTTCATTAACAATTACCAGATGCATTTGATGATTCATACAGTGCAAATAAGGTATATTATTTTCAAAGCTTTGGAAATCAACTTATATACCCCATTGTTAACACTAAAATTTATTTCAAAATGATAAAGTCATAATTATTTTGGTAAATACAAAAACAGACAAACCTGTCATAACAGATGCCCTATCGTAACATATGTAAATTATTTTTTTAATCTTCAGCCGGTTGAGTGTATCTAATCACTGGCGGATTTAAAGGGGTGCAAACCGGCGTTCGTTTTTTAGATTCAATCTTTCTCTAAAGTGAGAAGCCCTAAAAAGATTTTTATGATTCAATCGTAGTTAAGTGTGACACTTAATACTTTTATATTATTATCCAATTTTTTTTTTAAATTTATTATTAAACACATCAAAATTCTGTAAGATTCGTTTTTTTTTGCTCCAACTACTAACAGGACAATTTCATTTTTATTTATATTTTTTTTTTTTTTTTGATTTTTAAAAGTTTGATTACATTATTAAAAACACTAAGTATTTACTTTTGCTTTGCTTTTCTCATTTAATAACTGAAATTTTGATTTTAAAGAGTCTGTTTTAATTTAAAAATAAATTATTTTTTTTTGTATCACCCTTAATTTTAATTCACAATTATTTCAATATTTTAAATATCTTAGCTATTTAATTACTCTTTTCAAAGTAATTAAGTATTGTAGTTTTCTTTGGTAAGTTTAATTTTTTAGAGTTTATTTCTTGGATATGTCATCTCTACCTAAACGGGCTCACATAGACAGTCCAACACACATGTCCACCCCACCTTATACATCTTCACAAAAAATTTTTGATCTTTTTGACAAATTCATCGCTAAACATTCTCTCCCAGCTGAGGCTCTTTTGGATTTCGCTAATCTTAGATCCGAAGTAATTCTTATTCATGCCAACCAATTCGAAAACAATCCATCTATTTCTTCTCCTTCTATTCAACAATCTTACTCTAACGCTGTTGCAAGCAAAGCTTCTATACCTCTACAACCATCCTCTAATCCAACGAAGATATTGGCCCTTCCATCATTGAAAAAAGCCTTTGACCCCAAGCTATCCATTATGATAAATCCTGTTAAACCTATTACTGACCGAGTAGAAAAGCCTCTTTCAGAAAAACAATTGTAAAGGACCTGAACACAGACTCTAACTCACTCTCTATCTCGAAAACAAAATCCACCTCTACAGGAGCTCATCTTTTTCAATTTTCTTCAAGCAAAGAAAAAGATTTTGCTGTGAAATCTCTGTCCAACAGGGGACACAAAGTTGAAAATGTTCCTCCTCTTCTTCCTAACTTTTTTCTCACAAGCATCCCCAACACTATACCTCTAGACAGTCTTACCAATGCTATCTCAAGTGAAAATTTAAATATTAAAACTATTGGTAATCTGATCCCTCTGAGAACAATAGGCAAGGTAGGAGAATCTTCTTACACTGCGCTCCTTAAGCCAAGCAATTCTCAAATTTGCAAACATCTACTGGATAACCCCAGAGTAATTCTCAATTATACTATCCTGTATATTAAAGTATCTCTTCCGAAAGTGCGTCACTGTCAGAAGTGTTTGAAATTTGGACACTCTGAACATTTCTGCAAGGCTACGTCTTCCAATTGCTCTCACTGTGGAAACAGAGGCCATTCCTCTCAAGACTGTCTGTTCCTAAATGACAATTCTAAACTTAGCTGCTTTAACTGTTCACAGAATCATTCCTCAGGATCATCCACTTGCCCTTTCTTTATCCAACTCAACTCTAATCTCTTATCCAATCACAAATCTCTTCTTAACTCTCTTAAATGTTGAACTTTCTTCATATAAATTTGAATCATTCCTCAATTGCATCGTCCAACCTGTTAAACATTCTATACAGTAACTTTTATGATATTCTTTCTATCAATGAACCTTATGTCATCAATTCGTCTTTTCCTAACATCCCTAGTGGTTACTCAGTTCTTTTTGGAAATCCTATCTCTTTCTATTCAGCATGCATAGTTATAAAATCCTCTCTTTCACACACTCCTCTACCATCTTTCTCCGCAACGAGTTATTTCTTCACATTTGTTCATTCGAAGCCAACTCCAATCCTCTTCTGCTCCTTGTATTGCTCTCCTTCTAATTCAACCGTTATCCCTGAATCATTCTCTACTTCTCTCCGTAATGCAAAAGCATTTATTTCTTATAATTTTTCAAATCAGTTTCACTTGATCATCTGTACTGACTCCAATGCACGATCTCTACTCTGGGACTACGCTGCAAATACAAGAGGCAATGTCCTGTTATCTTTTCTTTCCTCAAACGAACTCTTTCTAGCCGACAAATCCAAGGAACCAACTTTCTTTAAATCAGTTAGAAATTCTCCTGTTTCGTCCCACATTGATCTAACTCTAACCTCAAAGTTTTCTCTCAGCCATATCCTGAACTGGTCTATATCCGACAACCCATCAGCTTCTGACCATCATTTTATCACTTTTCAAATTGATACCTCAACCTCTAGCTGTTCGACATACGTTTCAACAAATAACCATCTCCATTGGCTAACATTTCTCAAATCCCTTAAAAAGAATCTTCCTTCTGCCCACCGTTCTCTATCTTCTACTTTAGAGTTAGAAGAATTCTCTCTTCAGTTAAACAATACGATTTCTGAAAGCATTTCTTCTTCAACTCCCAAAAATCGTGTGTTTGCTAGGAAAAATGCTTTCTTCTGGAATTCAAATCTTTCTCGCCTGAAGTCAGCCGCACGTCAAGCTCTCAAAAGTTTTAGAAAGCAAAGAACCACGCCTTCTCTTTTAAAATATCAAAGTTGTATAGCTGATTTCAAATCTGCAATCAGGCAAGAGAAAAGAGACTCTTGGATCAAATACACCTCTCAAGCAAGCAAAAATCCTTGGAAAATTATCAACGCATTATCCAATAAGAAAAAGCAAGCTGATCTTCCTTTCATCAATTCTTCTTTCCTCCCGAACAAAATCTATCACAATCCTTCTTTTCTTACTTCTTTTTTCCCTCATGATTCACCTACTTTTGATGACGTGAATCACTCATTACTGCGAGCTAAGGTGGCCTTTTCACTTTCTAAAATTCAGAATTCCTCATTCCCTGAGATCACCATCAAGGAAATAACCCAAACTATCGACAATCTTAACTCTAGATCTTCTTCTAGTTTTGATCTGATTACTCCCTTACATATTCAAAGATCATTTCATCTCTTCATCAAACACCTTATCTTAGTCTTCAATTCTATTCTATCTCTTTCTCACTTTCCTTCCATTTGGAAAATAGGTCGTCTCATTTTTATTCCGAAACCACATAAAGATCTAAACATTTCTTCCAACTGGCGCCCCATCACTATTCTTCCAGCCTTAGGTAAAATTTTTGAAAAAATTATTAGACGTCGACTTATATATCAAATTCACTCCCACAATCTCATTAATAATCTTCAATGTGCTTACCTACCGTTCAGAAATACCGAATCCGCTCTTTCAAACTTCTCCACTTACATTGAAAAATCAAATCAAGAGAAAAAAATATGCTCTTCTATTTTCCTAGACATATCCAATGCGTTTAATAATGCTTGGCATCCTGCTATTCTTTCCAATCTATTATCTAAAGCCTACCCCAAATACCTTATAAAATTAATATCTAGTTACCTCTCAAACAGACAACTCATCTTCAAATATAAATTCTTCTCTGCTGTTCATTCTCTCTCTCTATCTACACCACAAGGTGGTTGCCTCTCGGATATTCTCTGGATTGTCCTAATCAATCCAATCCTCGACTTTATTAGGTCAAATACAGAATTCGCTCAATGTTATTCTGATGACATTGTTTTCTCCTTCTCAAGTGACTCACTTATTAAGAATCTTTATAGAATTTCAGCCTTTTTTAAATCTCTAGTGAAATTTTCTAACTCATTCAAGATCTCCTTTAATCCATCTAAAACGTCGTTGATCCATTTCACTCGAAAATCAATTTCAAATCTTGGTGTCACTTTAAACTCGACCTATATAACACCCTCATCATCTGTTAAATATCTCGGGCTCACTTTCCAATCCAACTTACGTTGGACGGAATACTTCAAAAGTTTATACAAAAAGCTAAGCTTCATAATTTTTTCCACAAAAAAAGTCGTTGCTTACAAATGGGGCTTGTCTGTCTCTCACTCTCGTTTTATATACACCGGCATTGTCCTTCCTATCATCCAATACGGTATTCTCTCCTGGGGCTTAGCTCTTCTTCATTCATCTTCGCTCCATCTACTTTCTAAAATTCATAGGCTATGTCTCCTCTCTATATCCAAGGCATTCCGCTCTACCTCTACTAGCTTACTTGAAATTATGCTAGATATTCCTCCTCTCCATCTTCAACTAAAAAAGATTTTACTAAAGAGATTTATTTTCATGTATAAATCTTGCAATCCTCCACTCTTAACTTCTCACGATTTTTCTGACATCACGCCTTCCTTCAGTTTCTTTAACTCACTACTTTCCTCTTTTGCTCCTAACTTGAAAGTTCACCTTGTTCATCGTAATTTGCCATCTATAACTTTAAAGCATCCCTCATCACCCCTTCCATACTCTCTAAATATTTGTCGTAATAACAGTTTAGCAAAATCGTCTATTTTGACATCTCGCATTAGCCCTCATATTTTGCGTATCTTTTCCGATGCTTCGAAGTCTTCAAATCATTGCTCAATAGCATGGGCCTTTTTTAAGCCTTTCTCAATTTCTCCTTTCTTCAAATTCCAAGCTCCAATTGATTCCTTACTCTCCACATCAGAAGCTGAATCAATTGCTATCCTCTCTGCTTGTAACCATCTTCTTTCCAATATCCAGTCTTTTTCTTCTTTCAAACATTTAAGCTTTTTTACTGATTCTCGTAACACTATTCATCATCTCAACCTGACTTCCCGAATTCCCTACTTTATATCTCTCATTTATCCGAAACTCCTCCTTTTATCTAACAAATTCTCTTTAAGCTTTAATTGGTGCCCATCCCACACTGATATCTACGAAAACCACTATGTCGACATCTTAGCCAAGCAAGCAAGTCATCTCTCACCCGTCTTGTCCCTTTCCACCCACTTCAAAGTTTTCAACTTGGTTTTTATTGACCACGTTTATAAAATCTGGAACAGGGAAAGTATTTCTTCAAAGTCGCGTTTAACCAATTCATTCTCAAATGTACAAGCAATTCAATATACATGGAGCCAAAGCAATTTCAAAATAACCCGACCTCTTATTAGATGGCTGTCAGGTCATGTATCTTGCAAAGAATACTTACTTCAACGAAAAATTTCTAACGATAGCTTATGTCGTTTATGTCATGAATTTTCAGAGTCACCCTACCACATTATTTTTACATGTCAATACACCCACACAATCTGCGAAAATTTCATTAACTCGACAATGCGCACTCTTGGACGTTTTCCTATCTCCCTAACTGACCTAATCTATTATCCATCCCTTCTCATCAAACTTAATAAATTGATTAATGTAATTGAACCTAAACTTATTGTCTTGCCCATCCATTCACCCAATTAGTCATTTTTTTTTTTTTTTTTTTTTTTTTAGCTTTTATATCTACACTTGTTTTCATTGTTTATTTTAGATCATTAAACCCACTTTTTCCTATATTCCCAAGCAACACAGCACTGCAAGCATATCGACTTAAGTCGGATTGTGCTTTGAGATCTCACTACCTACCTACCTACCTACCTACCACTTCAATTCACTTTGCAGTTCAATGAATGAGGGTCGTTTTAATGCTTTCATTCTTCTTTTTGTTTTAAAAATTTTTATAAAGCTTGAATTTATATGCTTCAAATTTTAGTTCTAGTTTAGTAAAATCCGCCCACCCCACTCCGCCCCGCCGCCCTTCCATAATGTCAATTCCTAGATCCGCCCCTTCTATTATATATCTATCGATACCTATAGCTGATAAATCTTTAATTTTAGCAACGTTTAACAAGTTCCCTTTATATTCACTTTATAATAGTATCTTTCAACCTAAAATTGAGTATTAATGCACTCATTATTTAAAAAAGATAAATAAATTGAGAAGTGAATTTTAAAAGAGCAATTTACAGAGTAATGTAAATTTTTATTTTTATTTTCTGCATTTAAAACAAAATGCTGCTTTTTTACGGGGGCAAAATTCTAGCCAAGGTCTTCCTTCAAACCACTCTTTCTTGAAGTCACGAGTGAACCCACCGTATTTTTTTGGATTGTAGCTTTGAATTTTTTGTTGCAAAGGTTTTATATTATTTAATGTTGTCCTTTCAGTGTTTTTAATTTCACTTGTGTTGTCAAAATGAAAAAATTGAAATACAATTAAAGTTATTAATTTAACGAGTTTGATTTTACTATTTGTAAAAAAATATCATAGTAACGGTTTGAGAATACAAACGCAAAGAATAATTGTCATCCAAATTTTAATATGTGGAATTCGTAGGTTTTATGTTTTCAAAATTAGAACATTATTATTTGTCAAAACTTCGCTAAAGTACTGATTTGCCCGATTGATGGTCAACCTGTATACAATTTAAGTATTACATTTCTATTATAATTATAAAAAAAGTTTGTAATTCACTTAAAAAATTGGCGAAACTTCACTTACAAAATAGGAACGC
>JAUIRK010000132.1:0-54107 GCA_030549495.1 Nectonema munidae | reverse complement strand
GAGGGCAGTATGACTTAAAATATTTTATTAACTCAAAACGAAAATTCTTAATTAATAACTTTTTTTGATTAAAAGTGCTTTTTTTTTGCAATTTTTCACTTAATATCATTTCTTTGTTAGACATATTATTATAATCAGTTAAGTTTAGTTAATGCCTCCTTTTATTTTATATCATTTTTTTGTTCTTGAAACGGGAGCCAACGATATATTTGAAAAGAATAAATTTTGATTTTTAAAAGAATATTTTTCTATTCTTTGATTATTATTTGACAAATATATTATTTCATATCGTGCAAATTGCAAAAATATAGGTAATAACTTTTGCAACATCGTATGAGGTACATCAAATCTTACATCTAGCAAAATATGAACAGATAGTTTCATATATTTTGATTTTTTTAGAGAATATTTTTCGATTCTGTGATTACAAAATTTTATTTTGATTATTTGACAGATATATTATTTAATATCGTGAAAAAATTGCAAAAATATAGGTAATAACTAATAACTAATGTAACATCCTCTCCCCGAATGAGGTATATCAAATCTTACATCTAGCAAAATATGAAATGATAGGTTGGAGATGAACCATCGCGGTATACAGGTTGGAGATGAACCATTGTAGTATACAGGTATATAGGTAATAACTTATGTAGCATTGTCTCCCCGAATGAGGTATATCAAATCTTACATCTAGCAGAATGTGAACATAAAATTGAACATTGTCTCTTTAGTCATTTATACATTGTATAGAAACCATCGTAGTATACAGGTTGAAGATGACACTCAAGTTGTCTACCCGCATTCAACCGTACATGTTATGAAATCATTTATTTATTCATTTACTCGCATCTGCCCTTTTGCACGACGTGTAATATAACTTTTACACTCTTCGCTACTTATTGTGGATAATAAATTGATTAATTGTTTTCATTTTCTACCTAAATTCAGCACTTTAATTAAATGATTGATCGAACTTCAGATCAAATATTTTTTTAAAAATTGAGATTTGTGAATATTGTATTTTTTAGTGTTTCTTATGTACAAAAACTTTGCTTTACTTTCAACGATTTTTTTACAGATTTGTTTTTATCCTGATAATGTCGTAAGTATTATTACTCAGAATTATTGTTTTCTATTTTTCATTATAGCTGAACTCTTAAGTCAATTTTTAACATTTTGGAGTGAAATGATGAATATGTTTTTATCAATCCCATAAATAATAATGATAGAAGAAAAGACGCACAACTTTTTGTTGTTTTGTATGATTCTAGTAACGTGTGTAAAGCTGCTCTTAATTCCATCCAAATTCTCAACGGATTATGAAGTTCATCGCAACTGGCTAGCAATCACTCACTCGTTACCCATCTCGCAATGGTATGTGGACACAACATCCCAATGGACCCTAGACTACCCACCATTCTTCGCTTGGCTCGAGTATTTCATTGCAGTGTTAGCAGCGTACTTTGAGCCGGAGATGCTCGTCTTAACTAATCTCAACTACGAAAGTTATGTCAGCATTTTCTTCCACCGCTCTACCGTCATATTCTTCGACTCTTTCTTCTACTATGCTTTTTTTTACTTCCTTTCAAATTTTCCATATTCTAGCTGCCTCACAACATTTTGTGTAATATGTAATTACGCCCTATTAGTCCTTGATCACATCCACTTCCAATACAACACTTTTCTTTCTTCCTTGTTTCTTTTGTCAATCACGTTTTTGCTTCGAAAAAAGCCAATCAAATCACTCATCTTCCTTTCAATTCTTGTTTGCTTCAAACACATCTTTATATACGCAGCCCCGTCTTTTCTTCTATTAGCATGTCTTCAAATCTACAACTCTTCTCCCGATTTTGCTTCCTTCATCCAGAAAAGCGTTAAAACGTTTTTAGCATGCTTCGCTATCTTTATCCTCGCTTTTTTGCCTTTTCTCTGGCATGCGCAATTCTTACAATTATTGGCAAGACTTTTTCCTTTCAAAAGAGGACTTTGTCATTCATATTGGGCACCCAACTTCTGGAGTATTTACAATACGTGTGACAAATTCTTTGAAATACTTTTCTCCAAGAAATACTGTCTTCAAACAGCTACAAGTGAAGGCGTGTCTATGTTCAGCGGATTATTAGGGCAAATCAACTACTGCATCTTTCCCCGAGTGACGCCAGTCTACACCTTCCTTTTGATCGGCGTCTTCTTAACTCTACCAATTCTCTATTTTTTGCTTCGTCGCCACCATTTACCCATCGAGTTCAATAGAGAAGATAAGAACGAGATTAAAGTGTTTTATCTGCTTTCCATCTTTTACTCTGCATATCTCTTCTTTTTCTTTGGCTGGCACGTCCACGAAAAGGCGATTTTAATTTCGATGATTCCTCTGCTTCTGATTGAAGCCGTAAACAAAACAGACGCACATTTGAGCAAACACATTTTTCTTTTTTCCCTTTTCGCAAATTTCTCTCTCTTTCCCTTATTTTTAGCAGAACAAGAGGTTGTAACGTCATCTCTTCTCTTCCTCCTTTTTTCACTCTACCACTTTAACTTGATGAAGAAAAAATGGATCAAAGAAAAAGCGTTTAAATTTAACTTGTTGGAAATCTTTTCAGTCTTAGGCTTATTTCTTATTCATGCGTATGCAAATGTTTTTTTTCGCGTTCTACACCATGAAAAAAAGTTTCAATTTCTTCCCTTGTGGCTAACATCTTTTTATTGTAGCACTTTCTTACTCTATAATTCACTTAGCATAATTAAGTTATATATCCTAACTTATATGCCAAGAGCATTTAAATAAATTATGTACAAAACATCTGAAATGAATACCCATTTAAGTATCATTCTTTTACAAATGCTTAATTTTTATCTGAACCTTACTGGACCTGAAATGGGGTCAGGAATGACCCCAGAGTAGAAAATTTTGCAATAATTGCTAAACTACAGTTTAAATTTATACAAAATTATCATTTCCTTACTGAATATGTGTAAAACATTGTCAAGAATTACCAATCTTATGACGTTTTTAAGTGTTTGGGGTCATTTATGACCCCGTTTTAGGAGCATGTGTTATTGTCAAATGTTTTCCTAAAAATTATTTATTACTGAAATTTTTAATTTTTTAGAATTTTTACAGATAACACCCAGTTATGTCTCGTGAATCTCTTAGTGATAAAGAAATACGAGAAACTTTAGCTACTTCAGCCGATTTGGAGGTTGATAGTGAAGAAGAACTTATTTGTGATGAAGATTCAGAAACAGAAGACAATATCTTGCCTAATGAAGATGATTCTTCCTCTTCCAGTTATGAAGAAGACTCAGACGGATATGATGATGAAAATTACATAACCTCAAGGGATGGAACAAAATTGAGTAAAACTTTCCCTTCCACTCAACAAAGAACTTTGAGACGAAATACTCTACGAGTGGCGCCTGGACTTACAGCCATCAGTAAAAACATAGACACGCCAATAAGCGCATTTCAGCTACTTTTTGATGATAGTATCTTCAATATGATAATAGATTGTTCTGAAAAGAAGGCAGCACAACTCAGTCATTCTGAATGGAAATTGAAGAGAGAATCACTCAACGCTTTTATTGAAATCATGATTTTGTTTGGCGCAACAAGAGGAAGAAAGGAATCAATCAAATGTGTTTGGAGTGATGACGGTGCATTTTGCCGACCAATTTTCAAGGCCACAATGGGGCGCGATGCTTTCCAAAATATATTGCGTTTCATTAGAACAGATAGTCATGAAACTCGCCAGGAACGCAGAGCTTCCGATAAATTAGCCCCAATAAGAGAAGTTTGGGAAATTTTTACGAAAAATTGTCAAAGGTGTCTGGTGCCCGAATCGCCAAATGTAAGTGGATGAACAGTTGGTTGGTTTTCGAGGGAGATGCCCATTCCGAGTGTATATGAAAAGTAAACCAGATCGTTATCAGGTATCAAGATTTGGGCTAATTGCAAAAATCCTTCAGGATATGTTTGGAATTCACAAGTGTATACGGGCCAAATTTCCTCCACTCGTGAAAAAAAGCAAGGACAGCGTGTGGTGTTAGATTTAGTGAAAGGATACGGAGTAACTTGTGATAATTTCTTTACTTCACTCGAACTTGCTCAGGAGCTGGCTAAACAAAACAAAACTTTGCTTGGTACAATAAGACAAATTCGAAAGGAAGTACCAAGAATCATGCTGCCTTCCAAATCACGCGATGTCAATTGAAGCTTGTTTTTGTTTTCAAGAGATGCAATGTTGGTGTCATACGTTCCTCGCAAAAACAAATCTGTTATTTTGTTATCTAGTTAACACAACGATCAAGCAGTTAGCACTGCAGAACATTCTAAGCCAGATATTATATTAGATTACAACAAATCTAAATGTTCTGTTGATAGTGCTGACAAGTTGCTCAAAGAATTTTCTTGTCACAGATTCTCAAAAAGATGGCCGTTTGTTCTTCTAACCCATATTTTTGAATGCTTATGTGCTTTACCAAAAGAAATATTCAAATACATCACTGACAAGACTTAACTTCCTAAAAGATTTGGGTTTTGAACTCGTTAAACCTGCTATCAAAGCGAGGGCAAATCCTCCAAGAACAGGAATAGCATTGTCAGTCCAAGCAGCCATGGCATCAGTTATAGGCCCTCTACCACAACAGGTTCCATCACCAATACCAGCTAATTCAGGAAAAGGGAAAAGAAATCGCTGTGCATTCTGCCCAAGGTCGAAAGACATCAACTATAGTGCTAAATGTTCGTTATGCTCTGCATTCATTTGCCCTGAAGATACAGAATCCAATGTAACAACGTGTGTAAACGGTGATGTTTAATTATTTGTAGCCATTATTTTACTTTCTATTAAATTTTGTTTTTCCTTTCATAAATATACATTTTAGTAAATGAATATTTGAAAATAAAGCTTTAAAGTTTCTGAGGATAACTTTTAATCATTTCCTTTGATTTCGGAACCTTAATTGTTTAAAAACAAAAAGCGATTGGGGTCAAATATGACCCCATTTTAGTACTCCGTGTATTATGAGAGGTTTTAGGTAGAGGAAGGTTAACTTGAATAGTTGTGTTCCATCACACAGAAGTAAGATTAAACATTATCCTACATAATTCTTAGATTTTTGTATTCTCACTCATCTTTTTTTTTAAAAAGTAATCTTTATCTTAACTTACATGAAAGCCGCCATTGTCAACCCTTTTATCCTGAGTGTTTATTGTCTGGTTGTTAAAAAGGCATTTATGGTACAAAATGACAAAACTATTTCTTCTTTTTATAAACAAGTTTTTCTTTCAGCCCATAGTTGTTTTTTCGCAATATGTCCTAACGAATAAAGAGTGTGTCTGGAGAATAATTCAATTGTCCCTCCTTACTCTTGTGCATAAACGAATGTATTCTTCCTTGAATGTGAAATGGGCAAGTAAATAACTTGCTTCAATGTATTCCCATTCATTTGAATCTTTTTCAAGAAATTATAGATGTATATTTGTTTGAAGCGTCATTCATAGTTACCCCCACCTGCGTGGATTTAGAGACAGTTGCCCTCTCTACAAAATAATAAGTTGACGATTATAAGTAAGTGGTTTTTAAAAAAATTTCAATAATCAAGTCATAAACCAGATTTCATGAGAAGCTCAAATAAATAGGATTGTGCTACTTTTACATGTTACGAAACGACTTTAAGTCTCCACATCTGCCTATTAATTGACTAATAAATAGGCTATTTTTTAAAGAAAATAATTTGAAAGCGTTTATTCGTAGTGCTTCATCCCTTAACTTTTCATCACGGAAATTGTGATGAGGCAAAAAAATTTTTAAGGATGATTTTATCCTAAATTTTTATGAAAACTTTTGGATACTATTTTAAATCGTCCGTTTTTATCCTGGCAAAAACATTCATCGAGTTTTCTCTACAATAATTTTGAAGGATCAAAATTTTGTTAAGGTTCTTATGTACGCCCCTGATAGACAGTGAATACATCGTTAAAGGTCCTATGAATTTGAAAAACAAGAGAGTCCGTTCTTAGCGTTGCAAAAAAAGATCTAGCTTGGTAAGCTAAGGATAGAATGTTATTTAAAAAATGTATCATCATTTCTGATGAATGCTTTTTATTCTTTACTTAGTTTTTAAATGTTTTTCTTAAGTTAAAAACCAATACCTGCTCAATAATTCTACTTGAAGACATCTAGCAGAGATGAAAATATTATGAGTGAGATAAATAAAAGAAAACCTTAGTATTGGGAATAAAGGTACCATAGAATAGAGTGTTATCGAAAAGGCACAATTGCGCCGCTTGTATCGAACTATGAGGAAAGCAAGCTTGATGCGTGATCGAAGCCAAGACATTGAGTTATCGAATCCAGCATCTAACCAACCCTACTCACGCCCTATTCTTTTTTTAAAAAGAAGAAGGGTAAAATATGAGAAAGGAATATAATAATAAGAATTTTATTAAAGGTGAAGAAATAATTGTTAAACTAAAAAGCAGTCGCTAGTCTCTGTTGGTTCAGTCTGTAGTAGGAGAAGGGGCATTTGTTGGCGTAATGTCCTTTTTCCCCACACTTGAAACACGTGACCAAGCATATAGGCTTGGACGGCTGCTGTGGAAGTCCTTGCTGAGCCTCATTGTTGGGTTGTTGCTGGGCCTTGGCCTTTAATTTGGCGCAGGACTGAATTTTGTGGCCTATCTCCAGGCAGTAGTGACATACAACGTAGTTTTGCAAATTCAAGTTAGGATTAGTTGCCGCATCGGCGCAGTTTTGTGGAGTCGCGTTGACAGGAAGGTCGAAGCTCGGATGAACAAACTTGCACCTCCTTCGCCCGTCTGGACAAAATCCGGCGAGATAGAAGAGACACATGACGCGCTTTACGTGTTTGTTCTTGCAGATGGGGCCGTGCCTACAGAAGCCGCGATCGTACCACGCACACTCCTTCACTTTGGATGCAGGGTCTATGTGCAGGAACGGACAGTCTTTGTTATTGCAGGCGGCGAACTTGGAGAAGAAGTAGCACTCGGGCATTTTGTTCGCATCAAACTCGTGAAGAAATTCGCAGGAGTCCCCCTTCTTGCAAAGTCCACGCAGCCAGTGTTTGCAGACAACCGATTTTTCGCCAGAAATGTGGCGAAATGGACAAATTAGGCCATTGCTGCAAAACGCATTCTCCTGAAAGGCCTTGCAAATAGCGGCGCCAGATTTGTCCATTCCAGCGAATGGTAACGGCAAAGCGCCCATCTGGCTCTCCAACGCTTCTTCCACATCGAAAACCAGAGAATCCGATATCTTGCATCCTATGTCCTCCATTTTCAAGCAAGTTTCTTCTTTTCCATACTCTATATCAAAAATAGAAAAAATAAAGTTCTCCATACGTCGAACATCACATTTTATCTCATATGTGACGATGATAGACACGCCATTAAAGTAAAACTTAATTTATTATTTTACACCTACCAAAAAATAACATAGTTTGTTTTAATAATAAACAATTATGCTACCCTATGTGTGAGTTTCCAGAATTAACCTTCAATTCAGCGCCTATTTGCTATATACGCAATTTCAAATATTATTTTATAATAGAGTAACCATTTTGAACAGGTGTTCAGACTCAACGATTCGTTAAATGCATCTAAGAATCTACATAGTTTAATGTGGAAGGCAACCATTCTATTATAATTTTCTGTAAGCACATAAAAATGATATAAGAAGCGAGCGGCATTCGTTCATCTATAAATCAAGTTGATAAGGTAGTAAGGATTGTTATTGGTTAACACCTTGAAATACTATTTATTTTATAATCTTTTTTAGTATAAAATATTTGATACTATTGGGTTTGTGTATTTGCATAAAAATGACGGGATGCAATAAAGGTTATTTCTTAAAACGAAATATTATATACTTATAAAATATACAATTTAAAAAAATTAAGCCCTCTCGATTATTTTAAATATGTGGGCCTTTGATTTACATACAACCGTGATTTGATTCCAATTGTTGTTGATGCGTAAACTTGGATCTTCTATCATCTCCTTTTGGTTTCGAAAAAACCAAGCCGTCTTGCTATTCTAGATACTGTGAATCTAGGTAGTCACAAAATTTTAAATCGTTGTCATTGTCCTTATAAAAATTTTATGAGGATTGAGACAATGTTCTTCCTTTTAAAGTTTATATTTTTGGGAAATTTGAAGCTGGTATTTACAAAAAAGAGTGTTTGAAAATGTATGAAAAGCATGTATGATTCACAACAGGGGCAGACAAATCAAACAACGATTGGTTAACTTGTTTTTAAAATAACAACTTTTAACCTGCCTTTTATAATCACTTTTAAGGAAAAAAAGCCTATCAGAAAAAGTTATAGAGCAATATTATTTCTGATCTCAGAATAATTTCAAAATAATAGGAGGCATAAAAAATGAGATAGTTTATCGGCTCTTTATTTGATATTTTCAGGTTTTTATAAGCAGCAAAAGACAACGTTGAAGTAGCTACCCCTTATAGGGTGATTTGGTAACACAAATGTAACGATTGAAAAATATTTTTCTCTCATTTAACACATTTTTATTAAATTTTGGTGTATTGAAGGAACTAAATTTTTACCAAAAATCTCTGTGATTAATTTGAATAGCTGAACTTTCGTATCATGAAAAAAGTTTCTGAAAATATTGAACTTATATTCCGCTAAAAACTAGTTTTTAATGAGATAAAATAGAATTAAAAAGTAACTACTTCTGTATGACTATCGACTACTTGTAAAAAAAATCACAAGGTTGAATTTTTTTAGAGGAGGGATAACTTCTTCAATTTTGCCTCTCAAAAATGTCCAACAAATGTATTCTTTACATTAAACAATTATTATATTATAGATAAAAAAATAATTTAAAAATGTCTACAAAGATGAATTATTTTTATGACATAGAAAGGAAAAATAAAATAAACAATTAAAAGCAATAACTTTGTATCACGCATTATTTGGACGATTACTCAACCCCCTCTTCCAACAAAATACATGTTTGTTAACATGTGGCTGGCAAAAATCGGTAGAAAGATAGAAGTGAAGAATAAAATGAACTTCCAAAAAATTATGAAAAATAAAGTTGATAATTATCCCTTTAAACTAATAAATTGATGAAAGTATAAATTTTAATTTTTGCAAAAAATTAATGCCGAAATTAAGGGACTAATTATACACTGAAAATAAAATAATAATAATTCAACGGTCAATGAATTCAAAATATAATGAATAGATTACTAGCCCCCCCCCCCCCCCCCCCGTTTTTATAAATATTTTAATGTTACATACATATATATTTCAGCTATGCTGAATTCAGTGGTGATGTCCATTTTTTATGAAAATTAATCAAACCTGTCAAAAAATTGATTTAAATGTGACAGCTCATCTCAAAAAAGAAACTTTTTATCTAAATAATTATATAAAGTTTTTTACACATATATATACCCCTTTTCAAGCATGCTGAATTCAATGGTGATATTTTTTTTTATGAAAATCAATCAAACCTGTTAAAAAATTGATTTATATATGATAGTTCATCTCAAAAAGAAACTTTTTATCTAAGTAATTGAATGATGTTCAAAATTCAAAATAATGATGTTCATTGTTCAATTACAAAAAGTTGTCCCCCTTAAAAGATGTATTTAAGCTAAAAATTGAGTTGCTGCTTGTTTATAAAACATGTATGATGATCGCATCAATATTATTATGCGATGTAATGATCATTCGAATACATTATAATGTAAGATAAGAGAATTAAAAAGGGAATGCAGACTTTCCGAATGTCAATTTACCCTTTGAGCTGTCTCCGTACTGCCAAATTCGCGCTTTGAGCGTGAGTCGCACTGCTTTCTCCAACTCGCCTGTCGTGTTAGTATTTCTGTCACTTTTGTCTCTCTTCATAACACTTCACAACAGTCACTGACGATCATTGAAGCCTTTCCGTATTTTGTTTTTTATTTAAAATTATACTAAAACATTTATTACATAAATAATTAAATTTTGGTTCGTGAGCCGCTAGTTTGACATTCCTGCTTACTATATGAAAATTCACTAATATAATGATTTTTTTGAACTTTTATCGAACTAGAACTTAATGTTTTCTTTTAGGTAGCTTATACAAAATATTATATATTATTTTAACATATTGATTCTTTTCACAACTTTTTCAAAAAAAGTTACGACTTGCAACAATTTAAACTGTAAAACTCTGATGCGAACGATCCCTTAAAACTTTAGTGACGTTTTACCGATTTGTTTTTATCATGAAGTGAAAGAAAGGCCATAACATTAATGTTTCTTTCATGCTCTAGAGTTTTAATATTTCTGATATACTTGAATTAACTGATGAAGAAGAAATAGCAAATGGTGATGTTTATATTGAGCCTCCAATAAACGCTTGATCTTTGGTTTCCGACGAAGATTCTGGGGTTGAAGAGAATTTTTCATTCGATAACTTGACGACAAATCAAATTGCTGCGTCTAGAGTAGTCACGAACTTGGATGAAAATAATGATAATGATGATGATGAATTCCAAGAAACTCTAAAATCGAATGGGAAAAGGTCAAGTGTTCAATGGAGTGTTATGAATACTGGCCGAGACTTGAAAAATGAATTTCTTCTAGTTCATGGGCCTTTTGTTCATGATCAACCTCTGTCTCCTTATTCGTTTGTCTTCTTTTTTTCAACTTAGAATTGATTGATGCAATTGTTTGATTTACCAATCTTTATGCTGCCCAAAAAATAATGCCTTGAATTCATCAAGAGAGGAAATTCTTTGTTTTCTCGGAATTTTGATAATGCGAGGGTATACTATTTTGCCTAGAACAAGAATGTACTGGGGAAAAACAAGATTGCTTCAACTCATTTATAGCAAGCTCCATGAGAAGACAAAGATTTGAAGAAATCAAAAAGTATCTTCATTTTTGTGATAATACAAAGCTTGAATCCTCTGACAATTCGCCAAAATCAGGATGCTTGTGAAGAAATTGAAAGAGAAGTATCAGTTTTTATGCCTTTCAGAGAATTCAATTCTATTGATGAAACAGCGATTCCGTACTTCGGTAATCATTCTCGCCAGGATATTGTGTAAATTTCGATCTGTACCAAGGAAAGGGTCCAGACAGCTCTCAATTTGGTGTCGGACATTCAATACTACTGAAGTTTGCCAATTCTCTTAATGAAAAAATGCTCAACAATTATCATTTTATTACTGACAAGTACTTTTCCACTCATGCTATTTTGTAAAGAATGAAAGAATTGAACTTTAAAGTCACTTCGACATTAAGATCAAACAGATCAAGAAATTTCCAAATAATTTCTCTGATCTCAAAAAAGAAAAAAGAGGATTTTATAAAATACTGACTAGCAAGGGTAGAGTAAATTTGTGTCAGTGGTTCGATAATCGCTCAGTACTTGCTATAAGTAATGCTCTAACTCAACCTCATATGATGAATGTATATAACAAAGAGATGGAATGGGTTGATCAAACGGACCAAAATATTGCAAAGTACCGTGGTTGTGTGCGTCGCAAGATACTGGTCTATATTTACCCACCTTGTTCATATGACTGTGAAACAAGCATGGATTCTGTACAGGTTATTTCCAGGAGATAAACTAGACCAATTGGGTTTTAGGAGATATATTGTGGATTTGCTTCTAACAAAATATAGTACAAGCCAGTGGCGGATCCTAGGGGGGGGGGGGGGGCTCATGGGCTTAGGCCTCCTATGAAAAATGGCTTCGAAAATTACCCTTACTAATTTTGCTTTTTCCTAAAACAATAATTGTTGGTAGTTGATTACATGTTAAAAATGTGAAAACATAGGTAATTAGTGATTCTAAAAGACATAAAACAGCTGTCATATCCTCTGAAGACTCTTAGCAAAATTGCAAAAAATTTAAATTGATTTCCCCCCCCTCCCCCCTCTATAAGAAATTTGTAGATCCGCCACTGGTACAAGCACAAAGCCAAGCAAAGCATTGGCAATAATGGAACCATCTCAATCAAAAAGATTCGATCAACTAGGTCATTTTGTTTCTTCGATCGAAAATGTCACTGATTAACTCAAACTATGTCTGTTAAATGCAAAGTTGGAGTCCATGTTGATTGTTTTGTGAATTATTATACACAATAAAACCTATTTTTGCTATAGAAAATGCAAAAACGCCAAAGTGTAAGATGTATTATGGATCAAGTATGCGTTAACAGTCGTGTTGGTATCAATGTAAATTTTTTATAAGTTATCATAAATACTAAGGTTTTTTTATAATAACTTTCTTTGTTTTGCCAAGTTTCTTCATTCTTTCATCCAATTGTTTTTTCTCATCAAATGTCGTTGTGCCCAACGTATCATATATGATATGTCAATTTTCATGGAAACTAAAAATTATTTTTTATTTTTTCAAAAACAGTGGTGAATAGTTAACCAAATGCGATAAATATGTAATGTTACCTAAAATTTTGATTAAAAAAAATCTTTTATCATAAGGCCTATTTTTCTTCAAAAATATGTACGTTGTCATTAAAGAGTTAAACCACATATTTTATTGACGTTTGCAGATATTTTCAAACCTTAAAAGCAAAAACGTAATCCAAAAATGTAACTAGCATCGTTGATTTGGTATAAAACATATATTTCATCTAAAATTAGAATGAATATTTGTGGAGATAGTTTTCAGACTTAAACCGCAAATTTGATTGACACTGCCTGATATTTTAAAACCTCTAAATGCAAAAACTGATTTTAGAAGTAAAACTAGCATGGTTGATTTGGTATAAAAACATATATTTCATGTAAAATTAGAGAGAATATTTTTGGAGATACTTTTTAGAAGTAAACCCGAAATTTGATTAACACTGGCAGATATTTTAAGACATCTAAATGTGAAAACTGAGTTAAGAAATGAAACCAGCATGATAAATTTGGTATAAAAACATATATTTCATGTAAAATTTGAATGAATGTTTTTGGAGACAATTTTTAGAAGTAAACCGCAAATTTGATTAATACTTATAGGACATTTTAAATGTAAAAAATGGAGAAATGAAACTAGCATGCCGATTTAGTATAAAACAAGGGTCCTCAACCTTTTTTCTACCATGGCCCTCTTTTTTCGCAAATATTATTGTTTGGCCCCATAAAGTTTTTTTATTTTTCTATTTTTTAGAGGTCAAAAACGAAAATTCTGAACTTTTTTATGAAGTTATTCATTCAAACAACTTAACAAAAGCAAAAAAACTGTAAAATTCTTTCAAAAATTATAGAGCTTCTAAATCATAACTTTTTTTCATAATAGTTTAGAATTAAAGTTGCTTTCCAATTGAGTCTTTTTTACTTCATATTAACGGTCTAAGCCTAGTAGATGTGGAAACAAAACTATAAAAAAGTTCATGAAAATAGAATTTTCATATAGTTTCAGGATATAGTTGCTAAAATAGTTTTCGCATCATATGTATATAATATAGAAAAATCGACAAAGCTTTGGGGCATTTTTATAAATAAAAATGAGTATTTTCGTCGACTTACCTTTTTAATTTAAGCATCCATTTATATCAATACGAACTTATAACTTGTTTTGTGACTTCTCTACGATCTAATGATTTAAATCATATATTTTTCTCTGGCCCCCTTAAAATTTCTTGTGTCTCCTTAGGGGGCCATATGGCCCACGTTGAGAAACCCTGGAAAACATATATTTTATGTAAAATTTGAAAGAAAATTTTATTAGATATATTTCGGATCAATCAAAATTTTGATTGACATTTTCTAAAAAGTGACCATGATTATTGAAAAAATTAAATATATAAAGTGTTATGCGTTCAAAATTTTATATAATTATACATTTTCAAGGTAGTATATAATATAGACCTTAAGTTATAGATTAACTACAGATAATGTCAAAATTTAATTGGAAAATTTTAATTTTTGATTGAGTTTTTGACATGAAAGGGTCATTCAACTATCATGAAAATGATATTAAAAGATGCAGCTAGCAATTTTAAAGTCACAAAATTTGAAGGGATATAATTCAGTCAATTTTGTACAATTAATTTTTGAAAGGGGGTGTATCCTTTGTAGTAAATTAACTGATTTTACACTAACATCTACATTTTGTCATTACTGAATGATAATAATTCTATATTATATTATTTTATATGTCAACCAGACATTAATAAAAGCTAGTAGAATTTTAATTTAAGGCGGTAGACGTTAGAAACACTTAAACTACCGCTTAAATGGGTAGAGACATTTGATCACTAACAAATTCTCGCATATATAACACTTACGAAATATGGCATATATAAAAATATAATTCCTGTAACAACATGAAGCTATATCATCGATCTGTATTTTAATGTTTTATTTTTTTTTAAAAAAATATAAAAAAATTCGTACCAAAGAATAAAATTACAAGCTTGATCTTCTAAAAAATAGACATTTGAACTTTTCCTTCAATACGATTTGCTCATATAAATAAAAAAAATTAAGATTTCAAAGATGAATTTGATTTATTTAATATGTGTATTGTAACTACAATTAAATTTCATATTTTTTCAAATTTTCAAGAAAAGGTTTGATACTTTCTTATTAATTCCTCTCCTTTTTAATTTAAAGCTAGAGAAAAAATTTGATTTCATATCACACTATATAATAATATAATAAAAAAGTTAAAAACTTAGTATTATTCTTACTATTTGCTACAGCAAAAAAAACAAGAACAATTATTAATACAATCAACACTAATAATACATTTTTTTCAAAATTTTAAAATATAAAATGATTTTAATGAAAGTGTTACTGAATTGATCACCTTTGAAAAATTGCTGCATTTACAAATAGTTTTTAATATTTTTTTAATGTATTTCTAATTATCTGATCATTCTTACGAATAAATTATATAAACATATTAAAATGTCTTTTTTTTTATTCCAATAAAGTCTCGAACGTGGTAGAGAATTATATCTTGAACATATCAAAATTCCAATGAAGCATAGCATTTCATCAGAACAGAGATTTAGAGAAATGTTTTTCTGTAGAGCATACTTTTTTGACATCTCAACAAACATATCTATGATTTCGATGTTCAAGAATAAAGCTTAATCTAACTCTTTTGATATAATATCGGTAAACGAGCCCTACATAAAAAAAACTCTTCTTTCCGTTCAATTCCTCTAAATTACACTGTACTACAAGCCCCTACAGTAACACTTTATTCAGCCTGTATCATCATAAAATCATCTATAAACTTTTCTTTCATTCATCAACACTTGACTCAAGAACACATATTTGTACTAATATTTAGAGAAAAATTAAAATTGGAACATCTCAAACACACCATCTCCTTCCGACCATCTTTTTATAACTTATTAAGTTAATATAAAACTCACCTGAGAACCTTCCTAAATCAATTAAGTTCACAACTTTCCACAACTATTCCCCGCATAAATTCTCCCAGTCATGGTGATTCTGCAGCCTTTGCCCTCAACAACACAATTAAACTCTCCATCACACTATTCAGCCAAGCCATAATTACGAAGAAAACACACATACTTATGGAGTCTCTTTCTAACTTCGTGTAAAAAATCTCTAAAACATTCCTTCAAAACACTTCGTAAAAACCATAACCATGTCAACATCGAACACTACTTTAATATGAAAAATAGGTAAATGGTAGAAATAAATTCTGCAAAAAAAGAATCTTGAAAAAAATTCTGCTCCTTTAAAAATCACTGGAATGTGATTAACTCCGTCCGCAAAATTGCAACGCCTCTTCTCCACTCAATCCACTACTACACACAATTTCCAACGGCCCATTAATCAACACTTTTCTCTCATTATTCTTATACATGCGATAAGATAGTAAACCACTTTATACGCGAACATGTCTCGTCGTTCTCATCCCAAACATTTCCTCTAGTAAATCTAACTGAATTAGCCTCTTCTATAATAATCAGTCTAAATCCTAAGTCATCTCTAATCCTTGATCTTATAACGACAAAACATATCATAAAATCCTTTCTTTATATACACAATATCTCTTACAATTATATAACAGTTGCCTAAAATTCTCCTTTTCCACATCTATCTAGAAAATAGGTAAGCTAATTTTACTCCATAAACACAACATGGACTTAAGCCTCATATCTAACTGACCACCATCCTCCCTACCTTAGGAAAGATCTTAGAATAAATTCTACGCAAAAGGTTTCTCTTTCACATCACCTCATCTAACAAAATTAATCCCTTCCAATTTGCATACCTCCCACACAAAAGTCCAGAATCCGCTCTATATAGACTCTCCTACCTTGAAACAAAACTATCATCCAAATTAACATCATTCGCTCTCTTTCTAGACATCAACAACGCCTTCAATTCAGGATGGAATCCCACAATCATTTTCAACATGATCTGACAAAAATACCCCAATTATATCATAAAACTCATTCAAAATTACCTTTAAAATCGGTGTCTAATATACAAACACAGTTCTCTAGTTGCCATTCATTCCCTCTCACTTTTCACGCCACACAGTGGGTGTCTATTCAACATCCTCTGGATTATCCTTATAAACCCCCTCTTAGATATATTAGATAACAATTCAGCCTTATTTTAATGCTATCCAGATGATCTAACCTTAATCTTTACCTCAAACTCTCAAAAAGAAAACATAATGAACATCAACACACTATTTAACACGTTAATTTTTTCAGCCTATTCATTAAATGTAAAATTTAGCGCAGTAAAATTAACACTTATACACTTCACATGAACACATTCCCCTCACCTCTCCCTATTAACATCCAGCGATATTCTCATCCAACCATATTCTTCCATGAAATATTTAGGTCTCACCTTTCAATCAAACCTCAAATGGTCGTCACACTTCAAAAACCTACACCCTATTATATCTTATAAATGGGGTCTAAGTATTCAACATTCTTCTTTCATATATAAATCAATCATCGTACATACGTTTGAGTATGGCATCCTTTCATGGGGCGTATCATTAAACTACCTCTCATCAGTTACTGATCTAAATAAAATCTACCGCCTTTGCCTCATCACAATGACCAGAGGCTATAAAACCTGCCCCACTAGAATCTTAGAATTCTTCACGAACTGCCTTCCTTTAACACTTCATCTCAAACAAACTGTTACCAAAAAATATATCATGACACGCATCGAACTAAATTCCTATCTCAAGTCCTTCTATTTCCATAACACTCAAATTACTCCTTCTGAAATTTACTACAAATCTTTACTCCAACAATTTTATTCTCCACTCAACAACATTCTCATCCAACCCAAAATCAATCCAATAACTTTATTTCACCCTTCCTTACCATTACTTTTCTCTCTTCAAAAATGTTTCATCAAATCCATGGATAAACTTCTAAAGCTTCAACTTTAGTTCAAATTCATTAAGAATATTCCTGGATAGCTCAAAGAGCGCAAACAAATCTTACTATGCCTTTGCACTCTTCAAAGGCTCTTCTCCTTTCCCTTTTTTACTCAAAAACGTCTACCATTGATCCTTCTCTTCCAACATACCGTGGTGAATGCTATGCCCTCCTAAATGCTTGCGATTACATAAGATAATATGCGTCCTCCTTTAGACATTACAACACACTACACTTTTTTACTGACTCATAAAACATAATCAAAGACATAAGCAACAAAAAAACATCCCATTCTTGACATATACCCTATTTTCTAAACTCATCTATATATCAAATTACTTTGAAATACACATCTACTGTTGCCCAGCTAAATCAAACATTCTGGAAAACACTTATGTAAATAAGCTAGCTAAAAAATTACCCCCTAAAAACCTATACCCCTCTACTTAATCGAACACTCAATACCTTAGATAAGAACTTATCCAATCCTCACCCTCCATTTTCTTTCAACCTATAATAATTAATCCAAACCAAATTCTGGACATTTAGTTAAATTCTTCCCACTACGACGGCTAATCAGATGGCTATCCGGACACTGCCCCTGCAACTCCTTGTTATCTTGTAGATTAAATTGCACTCAACACGAAACACCAAAACATCTTCTACTTTCATTCTCCCACTACAACTACGCAATGACTTCAAATCTTTCACTATCCGTCAAAACTCTCAATCGCCCACCATCTAATTTCTACAAACTACATCCTCAATGCGCTAAACTCTCTCATTATCTTCATATAGTCAAACTTGAAATCTCCAAACCCATAGTCTTCTCACACTATATCAACTCAGATTAAAAAACCAATAAAAAGAAAATATACAAAAATAACTACACTTTTATTTTTTATTTAAGACCTATATTGTTTGAGACGCACCTACTGCCTTTAACTACTACTGCCAAAAATCTAGCTTTCTACATTTTAAACTCGCTCAATAACTAATGAATTTCTCCAAAGTCCCTCACTCTTAATAAATTCGCAAGCAAAATAATTACAATTTTCTCAAACTTCAAGTTAATACCTTTTCAAGCATTTTGCAAGCATATTGAAAAGTCCGATAGTGCTTAGATATTTCTTTCTACATACGTACCTACCATATTTAAGAATTATTGTTATTACAAAGACAAGAAAAATAAAAAATTTGGAATTAAAATTAAGGTACTCTTAATTTGTAAAAAATTTAAGCTGTTTCATCTTTAAAAATCAAAAACTATGCTTTTTGTAATAACAATTTAAAACGAACTACATAAGTTGTATATTAATCACCAAGTGTCTTACCATTGGAGACAAAATAAGAAGAAAGTATTAGCCTAAAAACTGAACAAAAGGAAGTCAGGAATTATGTTCCGAAAAACATTGTAATTACTGTGACAACAAGAAAAATGAAACGAAAATTAGCAAAACTCCTTACACTTGCACACTAAGAAAATGTTTAATGATTTATAGTTTTTATATCAACTCTTGTCGATTATTTGAACAAGTATATATGTAATGAATGATGGCGTTGTCTTTTTTTGTATTGGTTAACATCCAACGATTTATATGTGATACATCAAATGCTGTCAATCCTCTGCCAATTCTTGTGCATTTTTTTCTAAATATTTCAATGTAGAAAAAACTTAAGTAGAATGTTTCCAGTTATTTAGTTGGAATAAAAAATTTTTATAAATAGAAACTGAAGTAGTAAAAGAAGTGGTTCAGACATTAAAACTACTTTATACAAACAAATTTTTTCTTAAATACATATACAAGGAAAAAAAATTTAATTGTATTATAATTTTTAGTAACACATTGATGGATTTAGATTTTTTTTTAAATCAACTGTTTTAGTAGATATTTGAAATAAAAGGTGCGATTCACATCCCTGGTCGCAAATTTAATATTAGATAAGCGATGTAATCACTGGTCAATAAAGGATACATCAAACTAAAAAAAACTTATAAGAATTTCTTAGAAACTATTATTAATAGATTGCTATTATGTAGCCCTATTTTTTGGAAAATTATTATAATAAATATTTTATAATCCAGCCTAAAAATGACTTACTTTTTCATTAACTCTTTTTTCACTTAATAATGAAAGGATTGTTTTTCTGTATCTTCATTTTTTTATTTTTTTCAAAACAAAATTTTTTTCAAATAAAAGGTGATGTTTTAAATAATCCGCATCTCAAAAATCCCGTATATTCAGAAACTAAAGTTCTCTTAGATTCTGGTAGTTTCATTGGATTTGTAAAGTAAGTTTTTTTTATTCTTATTAAAATTTTTTAATAAATATGAATAATGAGTTTCTTAAGAATTTAAATTTATGTTTAGTTTGCTCCCATAATATAATAATTAAGTAAAAACTACAAAAAGGAATAACAAGCTCAACGATAAGTTTGGCTCGTATGAACAGATGCTTTGATTTATTAAAACACGCTTGTATTTGTTTTCCAGTTTATTTTATGAGTGTGTTTATATACTTTATCTACCTATCAGTATCATGTGATCAATAATTCCTTTTTATCTTGTTTTGTATGCAAATATTTTCAGTTTTTTAATTAAAATTTTTCAATCTTAAATTAAATAATTTGTTTTGCTTTGATAGCAAAATAGTTTTCTAAAGAATTTTTCTCTGAATTAAACCTAAAGTTGGTTCATTCACAAATTATGTCAACTAATTTTATACTCGCCAGTTTTTGAACTTTCTAAGAAGAAGAAAAACCTTATTTTATATACAAAAAAATAGAAAGTATAAATTGGCAAAAGCTGTATCAGTTGCTTTTCATAACTTTTTTGATCAGGCTGATTCTTTGTTTCGTGCTTCAATGGGTAGTGACATACTAAGACGCTTCATATGACGTTTGCTGATCTTTCTATTGTGCCGTTGATGAAATTGAACGTCGGAAGGTTGTAGTCGTGTATTACTTTTCCTTCTCTAACGAACTCTTTACACGCATGTAACAGAATTTAGCCAGCCATTTAAGCAAGTTATAACTTAAAAAGTAAGATGTACGCATTCTGAAATTGAGATCGAATACCTTTTTTTTTAATCTTTTTTCTATTGCTTCAATTTTAGTTAAATTTAAATGCCCCAATTATTTACACTATAATTTAAGTGTTGTAAAGCGAATGCTTTATAGATCCTAAGCTTAACATCTTTACCGAAATCGTTTTTATAAAATTACGAATTATTGGTGGAGCGAAAGGCTTTTTCACCCTCCTTGAAATCAGATTGGGTGAAATCGCAATTTCTTTTGGCTACAAACTCCATTAATACAATGAGTAGACCTATTTCACCCATTCAAAAATTGAGTACTATTTATCTGGTATTTTCTCTACCAATATCTCTGATCATTGCATATATTTGTCTCATTTGATTTCAAGAAATCTACTACTAATAAGAGAAAAGTTACAAATTTTCAAAAACTTTATAGCTTTCTAAAATCAAAAACACGGGGAAAATTTTTAAAATTCACATGTATCCTGGAATCTATTGTGCAAATTTTTCTTACCTTTGAGTGACAGACATGTCTATTGTCTATATAAGTATATTATGAACGAAAATAAATTCATCTCTAAAAATTATTAAAGATATTAATTTTTAAAGAGAATTTTCCCATAATGTAAGATTAGATTGTTTCTGGGCGGTGCTTTTATTTTAACGGGCGCTATTTCTCTAAAGATGAGTGGCCTCAATCGGAATCTTTACAAATGTAATGGGATCTTTACTTTTGGCCATCACCCGTAGTTTTGTTCTCAAAGTGGGCGCCAGCACCCCTAAAAAGAACGTTTTGGGTGTAAATATTTACGCATAGCATGTATTATAGCAATTTTTTGATTGAAACACACTCTCGTAATTTATACAAGTTTTAAAATATCGAATATGCAATTTATAATGTTTAATGTGATATAATTTCCTAAACTTTATTCTATGAATTGAATCCTCTAAGAAAGTGGAAAGTTCATATCAGATTAAAAATTCGATGTACGGCTCCAGTTCAATAGAGATATAAAAAGTAGGTAACGTGGACTTAGTGCAGTAAATAAAATTTTAAGTCGAAAGAAAGCGCATAGATATGATATAAAAATTAATTTCAGTAATATGAAATCTAGCATCAAATTTTGGAAGATAAAAACAAATACTAATGATATTCCTCAAAAAATATTAGATCTTCGCATTATAACATTTATATTAATTTTTGGTTTGGAAGCGTTTCTCTTAAATAAGGTTGTGTTAGGGCGTGAGGAAGAAAAGTTTAGCGCATGACATTTGAAGGTAAGAGGCGCATAATGGGATATACGCAATCAATGAAGTAGTATTGTCATCAAAAAAGTGCATCAAGAGTCTTTTTCGATTCTCTTAGCGCAAGACTGTTTTTCTTTTGCTCTGTTTATACCCTATTATATTTATTTTTCAGAAGCAATGGAAGTTTTGTCATTAACCACGTGAAATCGGGATCTTACATTCTGGACATCTATCATCCTCACTATTTTTTTGAAAGAATTAGAGTTGACATAACTTCTTTAGGAAAGATTAGAGCAAGAAAGGTTTCAAAGTTGAATTATCTTCATTTTAGTATTTCCCTCAATGTTTCTTACTTTAGATAAATTTGATTCAGCCTTTCCTGGTTGAAACTTTGCCATATCCCATAAAGATTCATTTGCTGGGAAGAGCGCAGTATTTTCAATTAAAAAGGAGTTTACGAATAACAGATTTCTTTTATAATAACATGGTATTTTCCTTTTTGAATTATATAGGGTTTATTTGTTGAACGTCGTAGACTTTATTTCCGATTTTTTTGTGAATTAATCTTCTTTTTTAGATGCTTTTTATGTTCCTTCCTGCTTTGGTACTTTTGGTTTTGCCCAAGATTCTGAGTTTTATGGATTTTGATGGCGAAAAGACATCATGATAACTCAAATGTTAAGTCTACAACATTTCCATTATTCCTGTCTAATAAAGTTATATAATAATTTTTCATTTTATAACTTCACTTTTTTTAAATTCTGTAATCATTGAACTGAAGAAAACACTTCTTGTCTTAAAATGGTCGTTTGGTATGCACCATATTTAACGATCTTTATTTCAGAGAGCGATTTTCAAAATAAAGCACATATAAAAAAGACGATAACAAATCCTTTTTTGAAGGTATTAAAAATATCGTGTAAAGATATAAAATAGTTTTGCAATTTCCTCAATCAGAGATGTTCTAGCATGTAGAAAGCATATATGGGCGAACCGATGGAAAGTGTGTGGCTAATTCCTCCCAGAGACAATGTAACTTTTTAAGAAGGATTCATTTTACATGTATACACAATGATACACACTATATATTATAATGTGTATTAATGTAAAGATAGGATGGGTATAAGATTGAACAAAGATAAACAAGTGATAAAAAACACTAATTTACAAAGATGTAGTATGAATTGGATGGCCAAAAAGTTCCTAGGAACCGCTTGGATCCAACCAACCATATTAAATTAGAAGATAAATCAAGTTAGCAAACTTGGACAAGGTAAATGTGAGGAGACTAAAAGTGGAACTTGGTTAGTAAAAATGAATAATTTATATGAATAAATAAATATATATCATCTCCAATCTGTATGCTACGATGGTTTCTATCCCATATTCAAATGACTGAGGAGACAATGTTACAAAAATTAAAAATGATGTGAGATAGTACAAGGTTCACTATTCATAATTTGCAAGATGTAAGATTTGATATACCTCATTCGAAAAGACGATGTTACAAAAGTTATTACCTATATTTTTTGCAATTTGCACGATATTAAATAGATATAAAAGTATTCTTTGTCTGAAATCAAAGAATCGAAAATATCCTTTAAAAAATCAAAAAACATTCAACTTTCTGTTCATATTTTGCTAGATGTAAGATTTGAAGTCCTCATTCTGAAAGGCGATGTTACAAAAGTGTTTACCTATATTTTTTCAATTTGCACGATATTAAATAATATATTTGTCAAATAATCAAAATAAAATTATGTAATCAAGGAATCGAAAAATATTCTTTAAATATTCCTTAAGTTTTTTTCCGATGAATCATTCGTGATGTTTCTTCAATTACAAAAAGTTGCCCATCTTCTTTATCTAAAAGATTCGCTCTTTCACACAAAAGGAAAACGATGGACACATTCAATTTAAATTAAAAAATATCTTGATAGTGACTAAATCCTCACATATTGGCATCTGTGTCATTTTTTGTAACCTTTACCTATTGTAAATTTTCAGATTTCGTACCCATCTTAGTTATATGATAAATGTAATCCTAAATGACAAGCTATATATTTAAAGATTTTTCATTTGTAAAAGAGGAACTTCTTTTTCACAGTCAAAAACGTTTTTGAAGCACCTAATATTTTATCATTACACCACTTGCTAGTTCATTAGAACATGGTAGATCTTCCATTTAGTCAAGATACAAAAAATTTAAGAATCTGAGATTTCATTTAGGCCTGATAGCGTCTTTAACAGAGTTTTGGAGCCACGAAAAAAATTTTCTGGCTCCGGAGTTATGTTTCTTAGCTCCGGTGTGAGTTCCAACACGCTCTTATAGTTAAGTGTATATTTTTAAAAAATTTAATAAAAAATAACCAAGAAAACAATTAGGATTAGAGAATATATGCGTGTTTTACTTGAAATTAACATTTACGCTAGCTTTCATCTAAAAAACGTCTTTGAAATGTGAGTGTTTAAATCATGCGGAGCCAGTTAGTGGAGAGAGGCGTATTTAAATTTTTACGGCTCCGGTTCCATGTAGAAAAATTCAGGGGCTCAGCCATCGCAACCCTGATTTTTAGTACTTTTTAAATCATTTAAGACCTCTTTTTCTTCTATAAATAAGAAAAAGAACAAAATTTAACTTAAAAACTTCAAAGTTATTGACCCTTACACTTCAAAATATTGACTTTATTTGTTAAAAAATTCACTTAAAAATTATTTTAAGCTTTTTTATTTATAAGAATTGAAATACACAAGTAAATAATTAAATATATTAGAAGAAAAATTTCTATCTTTTGCTAGAAGCTTTTTTAACATCGAAAATGATCTTTCTACAGGACAAGTTGTAGCTTGACAATTTTGTAACTCTGCATAAGTACTGGGAGAAATGTTTAGCTTTTCCAATTCTATATCCTAATATCGTTATTTTTAAACCTTTTATTCAAATAATTTTTAATTCCACAATCATCGTTCTCCCAGTACTTATGCAGAGTTACAAAATTGTCAAGCTACAACTTGTCCTGTAGAAAGATCATCGTGATCAAACTTGATAGAGTAAAAAAGTCTTGATGCATCTTTTATGCTAAAAGAAGTTGACTCAACAAACTGCCCTAACTGAATATGGTTTTCTTTTATGTTAAGCAGTTGTTTATGTCATTTTAAACAACTGATGCTTTCTCTTTCTTAACCAAAATTCCATTTTTGCATTCAAAAAAATTTGCAATTTCTTTTATTTTTGGTAAGTGATCGCAGTATTAAGAAGCAGCGTTTAGCCAGCTTGCCCATCTTGTAACAATTGGAGAAACACTTGAACAAAAAGGTTTGTAAAAAAATTGACAAAGAAAATTATTGACTTTTAAAAGAAAAAAAATTTACTTTATTGACTTTTAAAAAATAATCGAAAATTAAGTAAATATATAATAAATAATTGTTTCTAACAAACTAAAAAACCAAATAAAAAATTGACTTTATTCGCCCTAAATAACTAATAACTTTTGTAACATCGTATGAGGTAGCAAAATATGAACAGAAAGTTTTATTTTTTGATTTTTTTTCGATTCTTTGATTATTTGACAAATATAATATTTAAAATCGTGCAAATTGCAAAGTATAGGTAATAACTATGGCGAATAAAGTCTATTTTTTATTTTGTTTTTTAGTTTGTTAGAAACAATTATTTATTATATATTTACTTAATTTTCGATTATTTTTAAAATTTTTTAAGGTCAATAAAGTAAATTTTTTTTTCTTTTAAAAGTCAATAATTTTTTTTATGTCAATTTATTTACAAACCTTTTTGCTCAAGTGTTTCTCCAATTGTTACAAGATGGGCAAGCTGACTGAACGCTGCTTCTTACTACTGCGATCACTTACCAAAAATAAAAGAAATTGTAAATTTTTTTGAATGCAAAAATAGAATTTTGGTTAAGAAAGCATCAGTTGTTTAAAATGACATAAACAACTGCTTAACATAAAAGAAAACTATATTCAGTTAGGGCAGTTTGTTGAGTCAACTTCTTTTAGCATAAAAGATGCATCAAGACTTTTTACTCTATCAAGTTTGATCACGATGATTGTGGAATTAAAAATTATTTGAATAAAAGGTTTGAAAAGAACGATATTATAGAATTGAAAAAGCTAAACATTTCTCCCAGTACTTATGCAGAGTTACAAAATTGTCAAGCTACAACTTGTCCTGTAGAAAGATCATTTTCGATGTTAAAAAAGCTTCTAGCAAAAGATAGAAATTTTTCTTCTAATATATTTAATTATTTACTTGTGTATTTCAATTCTTCTAAATAAAAAAGCTTAAAATAATTTTTAAGTGAATTTTTTATCAAATAAAGTCAATATTTTGAAGTATAAGGGTCAATAACTTCGAAGTTTTTAAGTTAAATTTTGTTCTTTTTATTATTTATAGAAGAAAAAGAGGCCTTAAATGATTTTAAAAGTACTAAAAATCAGGGTTGCGATGGCTGAGCAGCTGAATTTTTCTACATGGAACCGGAGCCGTAAAAATTTGAATACGCCACCACTAACTGGCTCCGAATGATTTAACCACTCACATTTCAAAGACGTTTTTTAGATGAAAGCTAGCGAAAATGTTAATTTCAAGTAAAACACGCATATATTCTCTAATCCTAACTGTTTTCTTGGTTATTTTTTATTAAATTTTTTAAAAATATACACTTAACTATAAGAGCGTGTTGGAACTCACACCGGAGCTAAAAAACATAACCCCGGAGCCAGAAATTTTTTTTCGTGGCTCTGAAACTCTGTTAAAGACGCTATCAGGCTTCAGTTCTTTTTTTGCAAGTTAAAAAAACTTTTTTTTGAAAAAGTCAATTTTTTTTTTACAAAAAAGTCAATATTTTTTGAGTTATTAGGTCAATTTTGTTCGCCCTAGTTATTACCTATACTTTGCAATTTGCACGATTTTAAATATTATATTTGTCGAATAATCAAAGAATCGAAAAATGTTCAAATCAAAAAATATTTATTCTTTTTAAATATATCGTTGGCTCCCCTTACTTTTAGTTTCGTATGTGCATAATTTGATAAAAATTAATTATTAAAGACTAGGTTTATCTTTCAATTTTAAAAGTAAGGGGAGCCAACGATATATTTAAAAAGAATAAATATTTTTTGATTTGAACATTTTTCGATTAGGTACCAACCTTTTAGAAGATGCCAAAATATGTTACAGATGAGTTTTCAAAACTCACTATATGAAATTAATTCACATTTGCTAATATATTTTTCCCAAATAAAGTCTGAATGATATATCCAAAAAATAAATAAAAATTTTAACTAAGTTTTAATATAATATATACTAACTTCATAAGAATGTTCATTTGGTAATAATCTTAATGAATACGGTGAGTGAACAGAAAGAGGGTAGAGATGAGTGGCATAAAAATTATAAATGCCAAATGTAAAATCGACTCTGTGAAACAAAAATGCATTTCTAGTGATGTCAACTTTTTTGATCCGCCTCCCCCCTTTTATGGCAACTTAAAGGTACTCCCTCCCTCCCAGTCGGCGTTGCCGTCAATTGTGAACGACCCCTAAGAAACACTGAAATTAACGCAATCTACATTGTTCACAGATGGGTTTGTTTATTGAAAGACTTTACTTTTCATGTTAGTAGAAACAATAGCAGCACTGTTAATCCAGAGTAGTTTACTTTTTCCAATATCCAGTATTTCCTTGAAATTATTTGCACATACTTCAATAAATAATAAAGAAAAAAACATTTAGTTACTCTATAAAGATGCCACAAAGAGGAAGAAAACCAAAGTTTCGAATAAAAATAAGGACTTTAGCATAAATTCGCAAACAGTCACAACTCAATATTTTTACAAGAATCAAAATATGATCAAAAACACATGAAATCAGTTGCTCGAGTTATTTTCTGTTTTTAATTTTTTATTGAGAGCATGAACGGTTACACTTATCCGATTTTTTGCACGTTATGCCCTGAAATTTACTAAGGGGGGGATAGTTTAATTCAATCAGATTTATCATTATTTTTACATAAGATATAGATAGAGACTGCCACCCAGTAGTAGGAATGGTAAATCAAAAATATGTTTTAATGAAACAAATTCCGCTGGTCATACTATTCATTTACATACTCTGATTCTTTTTTTTTCGAGAAAAGCAAAACGTTAACATTGCTGATAAAAAATTGTCTAAATAGTATTTATATAACAAATAACAAAAATATAGAATTTTTTATAAAACAAACTAGAATAAAAGTATTCTGTTCTGATAGCGCATTATTAGTTATATGGTTATGCCACGTCTTCCGAAAACATTGAAAAGCAAAATGGCTGATTTATGAGACCAACGGAAGAGTTGAAAACGGCTTTCTTATTGGTCTCAAGGACAAAAAAATGTTGTTTAAAATTTGCAACATGTGAATGCTTTCCAATACTTGAAATCCGTTTGTGTATTGAAAGTTACAATTCCATCTAAAAAAGTTCAGATGTTTTTCCCTAAGTGATGTGATTCAAAAAACAGAGATGAAGAAAATGATCAAGAAGTTTTTTGGGAATTTTTTTATTCCTTAAAATTTAAGCCACATTTCATTTCATAAAATCTTAAAAAAAAATTAATTTTACACAACAAATACGATTATTTTAAACAAAAGGATAAAAAATACTATTATATATCAATTTAAAAAACATAATTAAAAAATTGTCAATATTTTTTAACTGTATTTTATTTTAAATATTTTATCACTTGTGAAAAAGTGAAAAGTTTTAAATTTCAAATAAGTTGATTTAGAAAAAAATTTAATACAAGTATATTTATTTTGAATTGGTAATTGAGATTTTGATTAGAATATAAAGAATCAGGAGATAAAAAACGAACAGCCAAGTCTATCAAAATCCTAAGAATGAAATTGATGGCAATATTATTGAACCAAATCTGTAGAATATAATCAGAGTTTCGTTTCGGCCTTAGTCTTAATGCTGTAGATGTGAACTTGATTTACAAGAATTATAAACTGTTTTTAAAAAGGGTAAGTCGATCAGAAAATTCAAATATTTAGAAATTGCGCTAAAGATGAAAAAATTTGATAAATTTTTTGGACCTAAAATTCCGAAGAAAAAATAACGCGTAACGATGGTGAAGAAATTAGAATTACTACAAGAGTTAAAGATTTGTTCAAGGCTCAAATTATTAGGAAGGAGGGGAGGTTCGCCCCTGTTTTTTCATAGGAAAATTCAACAGATATGGGAAATGTCAGTTGTTCTGACAAAGCCTTAACGATATGAACAAACGTTAAACTGAAATAAAATGTAGAGTAAACAAGATTTATTATCCAAAGACAAAATCAAGCATATTTAGTTTTGAGTTCTCTGTTTTTAGTCTTTTCTCGTTTAGCTATCTTTGCAAGTGATTTAGCGCCCATAATGCCGCCACCCCATTGCTTACGAATCTATATTAAATAAAATAAAAGTAGAAACAAAATCAAAGCACGTTTCTCGCCACTCTCACCAAAATCTTTTTATTTTTCTCAAATATTTGCAATAAAGAAAATTCATTTTGCATAGCTTCAGAGTATAAACTCTTTTACAAAACGTGGAAATGATTAACTAACGGAATGAAGATTATAAAACGTAAAAATTATAACTATTTTTGGGTGTGTAGTAGTCATGATGAGATAGATCAATAAATTTTCAAAAAACATGTCTGAGTGTTATAAAATTTTACGCATTAATTAAATTAATACTTTTTTTTGAAAAATAAAAAAATATAGTGAGGGAAAAAATAAATTACCTCGTCATGCTTTTCATTGAAGTTGGTTTTGATAACTTCATTGACTTTGCTTAGAGCAACTTTGTCATCACTAATGGAAGAAATGTCAAAAAAAGATGCATTTGAAAGAAAGTAATTCTTACGGTCTGACAGCGGTGAGGGCAACGCATGCGCATGTCTTTCTGTGCACTAACTGACCAAGTTGAGCTTTTCCTTTTACGATGCAATAGCATATACCCATTTTACGGCAGAGAGCAGGTAAGAAGAGAACAATCTAGGAGAGGGTTGATCATTATGAAGCAGAGTAAACATTTGAATTGAAAAATAGAAATCGATTTCCGTGTGACAAGTCAATACACAAGCAGCGTAGGCCAACTTCCAAAATATTACTACCGAAATACATTATTTAATCAAAAGTAAGAAACGTTTAGATTTTCCGAATGCACAGCCATGATCGCTTTAACCACCACTTGTCTGTAACGACGAGTTTCAATTAATCCTGGTTGAGCTCTAAAGAGAACAGAATTCTTTGTTGAGTTGATTCATTATTAATCGTATTAATTAGTAATAATGCCTGTCTTCCGAAGACCTTATAAAAAGGTTTGTATTAGAAGACTCTTTGGTAATACGTCAGGCCTGCTTTATCTGACACGCAAATTTTCGAAAACATAAAGGAAGATATGCGATACAATATTGACCTTACTAACTATCCCAATGACCCCCGGTTATTCTGACATTCACACTCTGAGACGGTCACTGCCTTCATCAAACCAAATACTATGACAACTGCCTGTATAATTTGTTAATCCTAGATCAATCATGCAATCGTATTTTTGTCACGCATTTAACAGTAGGAAAATCAAATTAAAAAAAGCCATTGCGTTGCATACGACCCTAAAATAAAGTTAATTTGAATAACTTAAGGATTATTTTTCACCGTGTCCGACATGATAATTATTTAGCTACATTATGTTACGAAAGCTTTTTTCAAAAAAAATAAGGTTCGAAATTACGAACGAAAAAACGTTTAAATTGGGATTAATATGGAACTTAGAAAAGATTTAGATCTTTTTGCATTTTTTATATAGCCTTTGACTTTAAAATAAATGTATAAAGGTGAATGCAGTTACTTGAGTGATAACATATTTAAGTCGATTGCATTTCATCACTATTTATTTTTTGAGTTTTACAAACCACCTTATTAAAACACGTGTAATATATTTTTTAATATAAAAACCATTTGATCTTTGTGTGTCACTCAAGTGACCGTTCTGAAATACGTTTTAAGTGATAAATAAAAGAATCTAAAAGAATAAATTTTAAATTTTGCAGCAATTTTGAATACTACATGAATCAAATAGTTAAGTTATGTTATGACGCAATAATGAAATTTCAATACCGCAAAAATTCAATTTTTGTATCATAGCTTCTTGAAACAAGACAAGACGCACAACAAAATACCGACTTTGGCATTGATAGATACAGGCTTTTGAAAATAATAATCATCTCAATAAATTTTCATACAACATAAAGATATTGAAATTTTAAGTTTGGTCTAGAATTCTTTTATATTAGATTGGATGACGTTCAATGGCGTGAACGAAATTATTGAAAAGGATAGGTAAAATTTAAATGTTTTTGAACTGGGAAAAAGTAATAAGGAAACCTCGATTGGATCGACATCATGGGAAATGACAACCAAACTTGCTTTTTTCTTTTGCACTAGACGCGTAATGTTGTTTATTCCAGATTTTAGACAAAACTTTGTTTTTTTGTCTATTTTTTTATCATCGCCGCCTTTGGAAGCAGCCAATTTCTTTGCCGCTGCTTTCAACCTGTGCTTCTTAGCAATTCTACTTTCGGGTCTGTACTTTCTTAAAAGTCTGAAGAGTTGTAGACCTTAAAAATAAATGTATTTGGAACTTGCGCTCAAGATTAAGTTAAGAGTTTACGAGTCTGCTTATCCAGTGTATTCGAAAATTGGTTGATGGAAGGAGGAATTTTTAGGCGTTGTTTCAGGATAGCTTTTCGTCTCTGTAATCTCACATATTTTGGCCATTTCACAAAACGGCTCAAATCACGCTTAGGTTGAATGTCTTGTCCTGAAAAGTAAAATCTAGATACACGCAATGATTCAAATATATCTACCTATTGAATAACAAAATCTATGCGAACAAATATTACACATAGGCACGAAAAACGGGGTACATATTTGACAAAAGTCAAGGATAATTCCAGGATTTTTCAAAATTTGCTCATATCAAAGATTCTATGCATTTAGCTTATCTGGAAATCAGGAAAAGGGCAGAGAACTTGAAAAATAGGGCCTTTTTTTTATTACAAAAATGATGGAAAAGTCAAAATTACAAGCTATTATTTTCAAGAACATACCTACTATGTGTGGATAATCCGTCCCGTAACTTTATAAACATTGAGCTAAATAAAATTGACATATTTATTATATAATTATTGGATAAATAGAAGGAATAAAAATTAGTAAATAGTTTTCAAGGGAGTAAGATATATGCTGGGGGTATATTATATGCGCTTTGCCTTTTTCGTTGTTTACTCCTATTTTAATTATCGTTATGTAGATAACATTTTTTTGATTCTAGTAAAAAATGCTAAATAAACGCGAGTGATGACGGTTATCATTTTTTAAAATGTTTAAAAAAATATTGGCCATTTAAATGAACTATAAAAAGTTGATTACTCTATAAAAAAAAAGGAAGTCCAATGCCCTTTCATATATACATAATAGTTTTAATTTCGAGGAGTTTCATGTATACTTTGCCTGCATGCATTGTCTGAAATTAACGTAACAATGTTGTTTTTAAAGAGATCTACTCTTGTGCTTTATATTTTTTGCGTTGACATTCATGATTTTATCAGGTTTACAGAGTTGAAAGGTAAAAAGTAGGGGGAAGTGAAAAAACTACTGTTTACCTATTCCAAAGTTTTTAGGTCTTCTGATTAGGAGAGGATTAACAACTTTTTGATACTTTCGTGGAACCGGAGCAACAGGAACGGGCTCGATTACAGCAGCCTTCTTAACCACTTTCTTTTGCTTAAAAACGATCATTTATGAATAATCACGAGTCCAAGTCGAAAAGGTAAAATTCTTAAAACGCGATTTGGACTTTTATCGAAACTAAAAAACTGGCGAGAATTATTGAATAAGTCATCTATTCGTGAAAATATCAAATGTTGACAAAGAAAGGCTTTTTAAATTTTTACGACATAATCGATTGCAACGATATATCAACATATGTAACATAGAGAGAAGAGGTTGGAAAAATGGTCCGCTGCTGTCTTTTTTTGCAATTAATAGATCTCTTGATTGTAACCTTCCATAGCATGTCTGCTTTATAGTGCAAACACAAATTTTATCTTAAATAAATTTAAAAATCCCAAAACTAATTTAAATAAATATATAAACTGTATTTTTAAATATACACAGGTAACTCATTGAGAAATAGCATTCCATAATTAATTCAATTCCCTGAAATCGCCTCCCTCCCCCGGTCCAACCTTTTTACGCACTTCTATTCCTAACTCAATTCTTTTTTCTTGTCTCGAGAATCTTATCCCCATTAAAATCTCATCAATAAAATAAAATTTTATAAAATATAAATAAATTTTAATATAATTAGAATCTTATCCCATCAATTCTCCTTCGACCAAGCAACACCAGCATATGAAAACACTTTATGAGAAATCCCAGTGTTATTCTCAATCACACCACAAGATCAAGTGCTACAACTGCTCTATTCCATTTCAAAGAGAGTTCAATTCTTAACTCTTTCTTATAAACCACTTGCCAGTTTTTTGGGCTAACCATTCTCGTTTCTAACTACTATAATGTCATCTCAATTAAGGAGCTTTATCCATTCAATTGCAGCCCTTGGCTTTTCCAAATTACACCGCGCTATTTCTTTATCTCCTAACCCACAATTCAGCTTTGTATTATCATTAAATCTACAATTAACAATTTATCTATTCCCTTTCTGTTCTCATAAAAATTTTTCTTTGTCATGATATACTCCCAGCCCTAGCTTGTTCTTTTCTTTATTGCGCTCCTTTCAACACCCTTTCAGTTTATCCTCTTTATCATCTTATTATTTGCTATGACACCAATGCGAGGTCCCACTTATACGACTTAAAAGGAGAAAATTTCCCAATACCAGTTGAATTTTCCTATGAAAAAACAGGGGAACCTCCCCTCCTTGCCAATAATTCTCTTACTTCACTCCCACATAAATCCCATTTCCCTTATTCATCCATCTAACCATTTTCCTTATCACTTCATAATAAGAAAATGGCCTCTAATTTAGTTTTATCTTCACGTATTGACTCTTCATCTCTTGGAATTTTTACAGACGCTGTCAAGACAGCTTCAAAATGTGCTATTTCTTTTGCTGTCTTTAAACCCTTTGTCAAATCCTCTTCAGCCATTGATCTCTTCATTCAGTTCTAGAAGCTGAAATTCATGCTCTTATTAATTCTTGTTATTAGATCTTAGATAATATCTCAACTTTTCCCCATTCTTTTCTTTGCATTTTTACACTGACTGTCGAAATATTATTCACCATCTTCACCTCACAAAAACTCATCATATTTATACCTTAGTCACTAAAGTTTTAGACTCAAAAACTTAACATCTCTAAGTTTTTTGAATTCCTTCCCACTCTAACATTTACGAAAAGTATTATGTTGACATGCTGGGCAAAAAAAACTTTTTTTCTCTCTTCCATTCTTTTTCTTTCACGTTCTCTTATATTTCTATGTATAATAAATAGAATTCCTCAAATTTCAGCTCTTCAGCTAACAGTTTCCTCTATCTCCAATTTTGCAAAAATACATACTCTATGGAAACAGCAAAACCTTGTCATTTCCCGTTCCCTCATTATATGATTATCTGGTCTATACTTTCATAGTATTCACCTCTCTACCAATTCCTTATGAAGAAATTCCATCTTCTTGTTCGTCCGTGCTTTCCCTTTTGCATCAAAATCTCCATAGCCATTGTCTCTCAAGTGTGCATTCCCTCCTCCTTTGTGGACATTATAACTCATCCTTCCATTGCTAAAAGAAAGCCCTTTAAATTTTTAATGTTTCAAATTAAGGCATCAGAATCGTCCAAATATAAATAATAAGTCGATTAAATTTTAATTGATAAAAAGATACTTATTTTTAATATATACATAGCTCGGGGTAAATAATATTTTGTTTCAGATACCTCGTTCCTCGAGGAATAAACTAAGCAATCTGGATGGAGATCTACAAATATAAGAAATGTGAGGTGCTATGTAAGGCATTGTAATCTGAGCGTCGCTCGTGAACTGCAAAGCGACGGAAAGCCTGTCTAGCTGTTGCTGAATGAGTATAAGGTGTGATTTCATCATCACTTTCTAGAATATTACTATCGTGTTGATATTTGCCTAATCTATTGCTGACATAATTGTTTCAATTATTGTAAATTTAAGAAGCAAAAAAATTTTACTTAATTTTTTCATTTTAAAATTAAATCAGTTTTCAAAATTTATCTTCATTTTGACACTTTTAAATTTTTTAAAGAAATCTTTGATAAGGATGAGAAAGTTGACTATACAAACTTAGAATAAACTAAAAACATTTTTAAAGCATACTTTTTATTTTAATAAAAAATATGGTTTAAACTTTTAATGTTTATATAAAAAATTAATATTTTTTGAAATAGTTATTGCTTTTTTACATTTTCTATTTAATCAAAATGTCGCGTGGAAGAAGCATTACAGTTTCTAAAACAGATTTTGAAAACGCAATACTAAAAATTATAGTGAATAATGTTTCTGTTTTTTTTTCAAGAAGGCTTTCAACTGATAAATGGTGCATTATCCAAAAAGCTAGAAATTCCTCTCAGTCGAAGGCTTTGTTATTGAGAAAATTCAACAAAGAAAGGAAAAGATTAAAACAAGTTTTTTCAAATAAAAATTTTTTTTTGATTTGATTGTGTAACCAGATTGAGATCACATTTTATCCGAGTCACTGCTCAATACTGGTGTGAGAAGAAGGGAAGCGAAGCAATGCTTTCTTTAGTTAATACGCATTTTTTAAATGATTCAGCTTGAAAAGTTGAAATGAGTTTTTAATTAAAATAAGGAGCATGGCTTCAATTTTTCGTTCTCCACACGCGGATACCATTTTATTAAAGCCTGCTAATATCAATCCTTTTTTAGCTTGAATTATAGCTGGCAATGCTTATAGATACTCCAATAAGATGGGGTAGTACTTTTTTAATGTTGAAGCTTGTTGAATTGAAGCAATATGTTCCAGATATGGGCTTGCCACAAGTTGAACTAAGTGTAGCTGAATGGGAGGAAGTTAACTTTATTATTTCAATTCTTGAAATTCTATATGAATCGACATTGTATTTTCAAAGAGAGAAGATAACAGAAAGTGGAGTTATTTTTAAATGGAAAAAACTATATTTGATTTGGAAGCAATGGGAAGGAAAATCTCAAGAATTTGTGAAAAGTTTAAAAAAAAGAAAAAAAGTGTTGGAAAATAATCTTCTTTTGGCTGTAATTTGGGTTGATGCTCGCTCCAGAGTTTTTTTTAATCCAAAATGAAAAAGCAAAGAAAACACTAGAAAAAATAAATGAGCAAATTTCATCTTTAGTTGGTTCTGAAAGTTTACAATTAGTTCCACTGTTTCTAGTCAAAGTAAAGCACTAAACGCAGAACCAATTTCGAATTTCAAAAAATACCTTAAGTCTTTTAATGAAGACCTCAATGAAGAAACCGAATTGTACAAAGCTTTTTGTGATGTAGAGAAACTTCGACGTTTCGAAAACTTAAACAATCTTTGGGATATGATCAAATTTTAGCCAAATTCTAGAAGACTTCTTTGTGAAACTGTAAGTGCAATGCCAGCAACACAAGTTTCAGTTAAAGAATGTTCTCTCAAATTAAACTTCTTTTAAAGAAATATCAAGAATGAGTGAAGATTTGTTAAATGCATTCTTTTTCTTCGTACACTTTTTTTGTACGATACCCTTCTTAGTTAGGGGGATGGGCGTTTTACTCTCCCATAACTAAAAGATTATACAATTTGATCGTAACATAGAAAAGTGATATCTAATATATTTAAAGAACTTTATTTTTATTGAGTACGTATTAAAATTTTTTTAATTTTATAAATAATTTAACATTTTTATACTTTAAAAACAAAATTCTAATTATTTTTAACGAAAAGAAAACATCAACTTAATTTTATTACATGATTATTTTGTGAGTTGAGAAGCGAAAACATATCTATTTTGAGGAAGCGGACGCATGCATTTTCTAAGTGCTTCCACATCTCTGCTGAAGACAATGTTGGTCTCAATGTGGGAATAACTGCGGAGTAAAATACTCAGAGATTAGTTACCCTCATAATTGTATGAGATAGCGATGTTGTCGGATAAACTCTAAAGCAGGCCCTTGTATATGATCTAAAAACTACCAAGATATCTGTTCCAAAAGAAGAAATGTATCGGATGATAAATTTCTTCTATCAGAAGATGCGGATATCAAATTTCACATCGTAGCAGATGCAGATATCAGAATTAATTTATTTAGCAGATGCGAATATCATAATTGTTTATCTACTTTTATACTTCTTAAAAATTTAGAATTAAAAAAAATGTCTTAAAACAAAAGCGGTATATAGAAAAAAGGAAAATGTTTGAAAATTGTGGATGGGGATGTTGAAACTTAAATGATCCGCCGATAAGGATGTTAAGAGGATGTAAATTTTTTGCGGTTGAACCGCATCTGCGGATATCCGATACATCTCTAATTTAGATCCACGATGAAAACAGCATGGAGAAAGTATAGCTAGCACAACTAAAGGGTTGCCAGATCTACGAATTTTTCCGTATTTTTGAGGCAAAAATTTTCTACGGAAGGATTTTTGACTCGTTCGGATTTTTTTCTACGGACTTTTGCCACTAAATTTATGAATAATTTTTTTTCTTTTATCGAAAAGATAGCTTATAAGTAATAATACATTTTTTTATTAAAAATTCTAGACTTTTCGTTGCCAGGCAATAAGCTGTCACTATTGTTCAAGTAAAAAAAAATCAAAAATGGCTTAATTCTCTTTGCTAGCATTTTTATTCATATTTTTTAATTTACTTGAAAATTTTTCTAGGAATAAAATAAATTATAAACGTTGTTTAAACGGTATTCGTATACAATACAGTGTTTGGTTTTGTTTTTTTCTCTAATTTGAACAGGATTTAAATTATGTGTGTCAATTTTTTTTAATTTATTTAACATTTTAATCTAAACCTTTTTTTAAGATGTTAGATTCAGATAGTTCTGTTTTTGATACCTCTTCCGTGGATCAGAAGGTACAGCCTTTTGTAAATTATGCTCTAAAAAGCTATTGGTTGGTAAGGGTGGAATTAAAGACCTCGAAAAACATGCTAAAACTACAATCCACGTTAAAAACAAAAAAATGTAAGGGAAACAGAAAAAAAGCTTTCAAGTCTTTTACTAAAGAAAAATGTCAAGATCCAGTCAACAAATCGAAGGTTATTTTTTCAATTAGATGGTGGAGCACAACTTATCTTTTCTTCTCGCTGATCATTTTTCTGAACTTTTACCGAAATGGTGCCCTGGTTCGGAAATTGCAAAAAATTTCAATGCAAACGAACTAAAGCAACATGTATTATTAAGCCTGCGATAGCTCCCTACTTTGAAAATCAAACCATAAACTTCATGAAAAGCAATTATTATAGTCTAATGATGGATGAGAGTACAGATAGAGGAGATCGTAAGCATGCAGCAATTTTATGTAGAGTGTACAATACCTCTTCTTATTCTGTCAAAGTGAGGTTTTATGCTCGAGTACCATGCCCTAACGCCACCGGTGAAGAATTGTTTCGTATCATGGATGAAAAACTGAAAAATGATGGTGTGGGTTATGAAAAGCTTATTGGCTGGAATTTAGATGGAGCGGCCGCAATGTTGGGAACAAGAAAATCTGTTGTTTCACGTCTGAAAAATAGACAGCCAGCACTCTTTGTTTTTCATTGTGTTTGCCATGTTGCACATCTTTGTGCTTGCTACGCATCCAAAGCATTTCCAAATCACCTTGAAGAATTACTAGTCGACATCTATTACTTTTTTCACCGTAGTGGCAAACGTATTAGTAAGTAATTGTCATTCTAAGAGAATTAATATTTTTGTTTTATCATTTTGTAACTTTGTTTTTCAGCTCAGTATGAGGAATTTCAGCAGTTTGTAGAAGTACAACGTCACACTCTTCTAAAACCAGCCCAAACAAGATGGTTGTCGCTCGAAATGTGTTCGGAAAGAATTGTTGAACAATGGCCAGCACTTCTTTCTTTTTTCTGCTCTCATGAAGAACAAGAAACGAATAAAAAAATTAAAAACATAATTGAGCATCTTAAAAATCCTATCAATAAAGCATGTTTCATGTTTTTAAAGGCAATTTTACCGATATTCAATCGCTTCAATGTTTTGTTCCAGGTAATATCTTTTTTCTAAGCTTTAATATTGTAGACTAACATATTGAAATCTTTTTTTAAGTCTCCAAAGCCAATCATCACACTTAAATCGTTTTTAGCGAGATTTGTGAGACCCAAGGAAATTTCTTCGAAGCAAGATCCAACGGCCGTTTATTGAAATGGAATTTCTGTTACCCGATGAGGCTATTTTTATAGGTTATCAAAGGCGTGTTTTTTTAAAAGATAATGAGGATGATATTGACAGATATGAACCGAAAGAATTCATGAGGTTATTTTGTCTTTTTTCTTTCTTATATTCAAGCTGTTAATCGATTCAAAGAAATGGCACTCTTTGGAGATCCCATTTTAGGCCAACTTAGTATTTTGGATCCAAATGAAAGAATTAAAATTAAGGCTTTATCATGCATTTTTAACATCAAATTATGAAATTTATATTTTTAGGTAATGCTTTAGTAGAAAGGTTTCCACACACTGTCCCTCTGGATAGATTGGATCAATTGACAGATGAGTTTTAATAAAAGAAATCAGCTTGATCTTTCAACAATATTAGGGCTTCTGCATGTCAAAACTAACGACCCATGTGTACATTGTTACAACTACGATCCGCCAGAAAGTGTCGTTAAAATATCATCGTCCTTTACTCCAAAAGCATCACACAATTAAATATTTAAAAGTTTTTTACAAATAAATTTAATTTTCAATCAAAAATAGTATGAAAAAACCGCGATTCATTAAAAATTTGAATCTACGGATTTTTAGTACATGTTTTACGGATTTCTGATAAATTTTGCCTCGCAACAATGCAACTGAAGGTAGGGTTTTTTTGTTAGGCAATAGATTGTTTCAGTACTAGAAAATTAAAAGATAATGAGGATGATATTGACAGATATGAACCGAAAGAGATTCATGAGGTTATAATTTTGTCTTTTTTCTTTCTTATATTCGAGCTGTTAATCGACTCAAAGAAATGGCACTCTTTGGAGATCCCATTTTAGGCCAACTTAGTATTATGGATCCAAATGAAAGAACTAAAATTACGGCTTTATCATGAATTTTTTAACATCATATTATGAAATTTATATTTTTAGGTAATGCTTTAATAGAATGTTTTCCACACATTGTCCCTCTGGATAGATTGGATCAATTGACAGATGAGTTTTAATAAAAGAAATCAGCTTGATCTTTCAACAATATTAGGGCTTCTGCATGTCAAAACTAACGACCCATGTGTACATTGTTACAACTACGATCCGCCAGAAAGTGTCGTTAAAATATCATCGTCCTTTACTCCAAAAGCATCACACAATTAAATATTTAAAAGTTTTTTACAAATAAATTTAATTTTCAATCAAAAATAGTATGAAAAAACCGCGATTCATTAAAAATTTGAATCTACGGATTTTTAGTACATGTTTTACGGATTTCTGATAAATTTTGCCTCGCAACAATGCAACTGAAGGTAGAGTTTTTTTGTTAGGCAATAAATTGTTTCAGTACTAGAAAATTAAAATTTGATGAATTTAATCTTCAGAAAAAAATTAAAAAGAGAATATTAAAAATGTAATTTTGTATGTTATTCGCAAAGTATGTTCTAAATTCCCTTATATCCATGAAAATTTCTAAGGTTAAAGAAATTTTTATTAAAAATAATTCAAAATGAAAAAATCATTAAAGAATAACAATAATATTCAATGTAAAAAAAATATAATATTTACAGTTTTTTCTTTATTTTTTCCCTTTTGCACCATTATTATAAAATGTTTTTGCTAAACGTCAAAAAATTTGTAAATAAAAAAATATAAAAAATTTTAGAAGATAAATTTAAAATATAATTATTATATTAAAATTTAAATAATAAAATTAAAAACCCAAGAAATATAAATTAAGGTAATTCTTAGTTCAAAAAATCTTAAAGCACTTGACTGGACTTAGACCCAAAAATATACAATATGGTAAAAATTTCATTAAACTAGAAATACCTGGGTGACATGTAGTTGCCTGTAAACCAGCATAGGTGGCTTATGTATGTGTGGCGCATCAAACAACCGAAAAACTATAAACTAGAGATATGTGTTAAACTACTTTATTTTTAAAATACAATTTATCAATATAATGTAATATAGAAATATGGTAAGTTTATAATTTTATGCTTTAAATTTAAACAAACAATAGCAAAGAATACATACTGTTCTCTACTCTTTAAAACAAAATCAGGAAAACTATGATTAAACATCTCAAGTATAATGCAAGCACATAGCCCTATGGAAAGTGCTTTGATATTGAATCGACCAACAAATGGGAGTAAGAGTGTGTACTATTTTTTTTTGTGTGTGAAAAATAATAATTGGTTTATAAATGTGTATAGTGGATATAAAAAATTTAAGTAGACTAATGGAACCGAAACAATTACATTCTGAGACCGCGTCCAAATTTGGAGCTTTTTTCATTTTAGGACTAGATTTTCTGAACTAGGGTTACTCTATTAAGAGAATTATATTAACTATGATAGAGTATAAATATTAAAAGGAAGAACATTTAGGACTCTTTTGTAAATATTGGTTGGTTGTTTGGAGATACCAAAGCACTTTAAGGCCGTAAGGCTATATGCTCGCATTATGCTTAATTAATCACAGTTTTTGTGAATTTGTTTTTAGAGTTGGGAGCCTTGGGTATCGAACCCCTGACCTTCAACTGTTAAGCTGAGAGGTAGGTAGGTAGGTAGGTAGGTGGATTTCAAAGCACTTTCCAGCGTGAGCTGATATGCTCGCGTAAGCTTGAGAGTTGGTTAAGGAAGATGCAGATGTTGGTAGAGATAGGTTGTCCTAAAAGTAGAAGAGAAAATCAGATTAGTTTGTTATAGGGTTATCGACGGTGGTGAGAGTTGTTTCAATGGTGTCAATGAGGGTTGCTAGGGATTTTAGTAGTGTTGGGTGTAACAGAAGATCTGAGAGTGTTGTTGGAGATCTGTTAAGTAAAGAAAGGCAGCGAAATAGAAGATCTTGGCGATGATAAGAGAAGATTTGACATGTGAATATGAGGTGGTATGGCGTTTCTATTGTGTCGCATCCGAAACGACAGTATGGATTTTCGCTTACTTTAATTCGGAAAAGATATGCTTTGCATGGGCAATGGCCTGATAGCCAACGAATGGTTGAACGAGGTGGTGTAAATTTTTTGTTTTTGAAAGTTGTGTGAATTGTACTGATGTGTGGTAAAGAGGAGATTAGTGCATTTTGAGATGAAGATATGGACATCTGCCATTCTTCTAGAGTGGATAAGTGAATGTGTGTTAGAAAGGTTTTGAGCGGTAGGGAGTTGAGAGGAATGTGGGAGGTTAGGTGTAAGTTTGAGGCTAAGTAGTCTACGAGGGAGTTTTCTGGTATGTTTAGATGAGCAGGGCACCAACATAGGTGTATGTGGAAATGTTTTGTAAGATTGATTAGGGAGGAGGCGAGTTGAAAGGAGGGAAATGGGATGTTGTGTGATAGAGAGAGATCGTGGATTATGTTTTGTGCATCGGTATAGAAATGGATGGTAGTAAAGTGGGGAAGGAAGTGGTTAATGTTGTTAGTGATCGTAGTGCAGGCGTGTAAAAGGCTAAAGATTTCGCATTCGAGGATTGAGAGTAGAGGATTTAATTGGGATCGATGGGTGTAAAAGGGGCTAGTGGAAGAGCCTTTAAGAAGGCGTAAGCAAAGGAGGTACTTAGGGACTTCTTTGAGGCGTCTGTGAAGATGCGTAGGGAGGTTGGTGAAGAAGTAGAGCGAAGGTATGAAATTGATTGTTTTGCAAAAAATTTGTTTTTGCATATGGATGTTTTGAGAGGGTTTTGTGCAGATGGGTGAGTTAAAAGAGATGGGTGTATCGAGGGATGAACTAGGTAGTTAGCAATATTTGGAGCGTATTTTGCTAATAGATGTGAGTAGAAAGAATAGGATGGAGTATTGTGGTGGGGTGTGATCGGATGAAATGGGGGAATTAAGTTGTTGTAAGTCAAGATGGAGCGCTTAATAATAGTTTTTTTAAGTTGAAGTTGTAATGGTAGGGTGTTAGTTAGAATTTCTAGGCATTGCGTGGAAGTAGTACGATATGCGTTGGTGATGCAAAGTAGACAGAGACGGTGTATCTTGTTAAGAAAATGTATGGTTGTGGGGTGTTTTAAGGAGATGCCCCAGGAAAGAATTCCGTATTGAATTACTGGTAGGATTAAGGATATGTATATGTATTTGGTGTGTTTGGGACGGAGGCCCCATTTATAAGAGATAGCGCTTTTAAGTGAAAAAAGGGTGACTGAGAGTTTTTGGTATATTTTTTTAAAGTGTATTGAAAATTTTAGGTTGGACTGAAGGTTTAGTCCTAGATATTTGATAGTCTTTGATGCAGTTATAGAAGTAGAGGTATTTAAATGAAGGGGTAAATGTTCTATGCGTCTGCGTGTAAAGTGAATGAGGTTTGTTTTGCTGGAGTTAAAGAATATCTTATGTGTGTTTGCTCTTTCTTGTAGCCTTAGTAGAAATGAAGAGGATTTGGTGAGGTTTTCTTGTTGAGAGTTACTGGTGAAGGTGAATAATATGTCGTCTGAAAAACATTGGGAGAAATCAGTGTTAGTGTGGATTAGATCGAGAAGCGGGTCTATGAGAACTAGCCAGAGGATATCAGAAAGACATCCTCCTTGGGGAGTCGAGAGGGTTAGCTTATGGATGCAAAGGGAAGCGCGATGTCGGAAAATGAGACAGCGGTTTGAAAGGTATGAGCTTATAAATTTGATGATGTAAGGAGGAAATGATTTGTGTGCAAGGTTAGTGATGATGGCAAGCTGAGTTGAAAGCGTTGTTTATGTCTAAGAAGATTGTAGAAGCAATTTTCTGAGTAGAAAGAGAAGAGTCAAGGTAGGTGGTTAGACGCGATAGTGCTGTTTCCGTATTTTTGTTGGGAAGGTATGCAAATTGCGTGTGATGAATGAGGTTACGGGATAGGATGTAGTGGACTAGACGTTTGCGAATGATTTTTTCGAAAAGTTTGCCTAGTATGGGTAGTAGAGTGATTGGTCGCCAATTTTGAATGAGGCTTGAATCTTTATTGGGTTTAGGAATGAGTATGAGTTTGCCGATTTTCCAAACGTTGGGGAAATGTGAATGAGTAAGGCATGCATTGAAAATAAGGAGTAAGTGTTTGTTTAGAATGTCTATTGATTTTTTAATATGTTTGGGTGAGATATGGTCGTAGCTAGATGAGGCATTTGTTTTAAGAGCGTTTACTGCTATGTTTAATTCATTTAGTGTGATTGGAGGAAAAATAGGGTTTTGGATGGAGTGAATGATGTTTTTAGAGTGTTCTCGAATTGTGTGGTGAAAGGGGAGATCAGAAGAGGGAGAGTCGGGGGAAAGATTGTCGATAGAAATGGAGGGTTGTAGTGTGTTGTATGATCGGATGAGCAGGGAAGTAATGTTTCGGGGAGAATAGAAGGTTTTTTCTTTTTAGTTAGCCTATTGATGATGTTCCATGGGTTGTTTGAGTGTTGGCTGGTGAATTTTACCCATGAGTTCTTTTTAGCTTGAAGTATTGCCTGTTTGTATTCTTTTTTAACAGTAGAATGGATTGAGATGATTAAGGGAGTAGGAGATTTTCGTAGGGTTTTGATAATTCGTTTTAGATTGTTTTTTATTGCATTCAACTCGGGTGTCCAGAAATAGGCATGTTTTCTTTTAGGAAATGGGTTGATAGGAGTGGAGGATAAGATGGAATGTGAGACATGATCATTGAGAGATAGTGCTGCTTTATCGATGTAAGTGGGAGAGGAGAGGGATGTTAATGTAGGGAGTGAGTTGTTGAGAATGTTGAGATATGTAAGCCAGTGAGTGGTGTTCTTTTTTATAATGTTGTTAAAGTTTTTGATGGTTGTAGTGTTTATGTGAAGTTGAAATGTTATGAAGGCGTGATCTGAAGCTGATGGGATGTCTGAGATTGACCAATTGGATATTAGATTGAGAGTATTTGAAGTGGTTATTGTGAGGTCAATGTGAGAGGTGTATTGTACGTTGTTACAAGAGCGTTGGTATGTAGGGTTTTTAGATTTGTCAGCGAGATATAGGTTGTTCGAACATAAGAAATTGATGACTTGTTGTCCTCGTGGGTTTTCTTTGTGGTCCCAGATGTGTGATCGAGCGTTGCAATCAGTTGAGATAATTAAATGATATGTAGACGGGAGTGTGGATGTTGCAAGTGTTAGTGATTGGGAGAAATCAGAGGGGATGGCTATTGGGTGTGAGGGAGGAGAGTAAAGAGTTGCGAAAAGAAGAGGGTGAGGTTTGGTGTGAACAAGAACAAAGTAAAAATTGTTGGAAGAGAATCGTGGTAATGGTGTGTGGTGAACGGTTGATTTTATGTAGATGCATGCTGAATAACAGGATAAAGGTGACGTGTGATATAGTAAATAATTTGGTATAATAGAAGAGAGGTTTGGATATGGTTCGTTAATAGATATTACATCAAAAAAGTTTGAAATTAGAATGTTATATAGGTTTGTCCAAGCGGCATTAGAGTGGTTGAGGTTAATGTGGAGAAAATTTAGCATAGGAATTTGCTTCTTAGAAGGTTATGTTGATTTTGGATGTGTTGTGTGTGTTTAATTTGGAATTCGCAATGTTTGGATGTAGCGTTGTGGTGATTGTGACAATTAAAGCATGAGAGTTTTGTGGAATCATTTTTGAAGATGCATTCCGATATAGAGTGGCCTCGATTTCCGCAGTGATCGCAATTTGGTGATGCAGCTTTGCATTTGTTCGTTGAGTGATTGTGTTTTAGACAATTCTGGCATTGGCGATGTAATGGTTTTGCTAAGGTTAGAGTGAGAATGTGATGGTCAACAAAGAGTATAGGAGATTTAAGTAGATGTTTAAAAATGTTAGGGTTGCTAGGTTCTAATATAGCACTATAAGAGAAGGTTCCTGTGTTACCGGCTTGGCGTACTGTATTAAGGGTGCCAATATTTTTTATGTTTAAGTTTTCGTTAGCAATGGTTTCGGAGAGAGAAGAAAGTGATGTGGTTATAGGTATGCTTCTAAGTAGGAAACGGGGTTTGAGGATCGGTAAATCTTTGGATTTAATGCCGTTATTGTGGAGAGTTTGATGTGCTAGTGCTTTTTCTTCAGGTTTAGAGAATTGGAAATAAATAGTGCCACTATTTGAAGACCGTGTATTAGAGATGGTAAGTTTGTTTTTATTGGTTTCTAAGTTTTTGACTATTTTTTGTCGGAAGGCAGCTTTCTCGGCTTTAGAGTCAGAGGGAGTAGGGGGGCTATTTTTAGAGTAAGCTCACTATTTAGAGATGACTTAGACTTAGGTGGAGAGGGTTTTTGTCTATCCTGAATGTTGTTGGATAAGCTAGGTATGGTTATGGATGAGACTTGTGCGTATGTAGGTAATGAGGGGCAAGGTGGAGTATGTGGGTGGTGAGTATGAGAGAGTTGTTCAATTTTGTTGGAGTGAGCAAGAGTTACTTCATATTTTAGATTATTAAGGAGGGTAAGGTCTTCTGCATTTAGAGAGGAATTTGCTATGAATTCATTGAAGAGATTTGCTATTAATTGGGTAGAGGTAAGGTTAGGGGTATCATCGTGACGTGCACGTTTTGGGTTAGACATGTGAAATAAGTGTGAGAGAGTGATATGGTATAAAGATAAAAATTTTAACTCTAATTAGTAAAGGTATAATTAATAAGAGGTCCTGTTTGTAGATATTTCTCTAGGAGTAAATAATATTCGCCATTTTTAAAGATTGAGGGTGTTGTTGAATGATAGTGAAAGCTGAGAGGTACAATCTAACAACCATTGAGGCTCTTTTGTAAATATCTTTCAATTTTATTTAATGTATATGTAAAAAATGTTTAAGATATTAAAAAAGGAGAGAAGAGAGAGGGGTCGTAAAATTTATCCCATCCCCCAAGGAATGGACCCTAAAAATTTTCCTAGTCCTAATAGATGTAAGATGATTTCATTTTTCAAAATTTCAATAATTTTAATTAGTTAGGCTCTGGAAATACGAAACATTTTAATTATGGATTCCTTGAAAAGTGGTAATATAAGTTTAATGCATAGAATGAGGAACACTTTTGTGGATTATATGGTGAAAAGAAACATACTGTATTTAAATGTGAGAAGTTTAACTGTGAGCTGATTTATTAGATGAAGAATTTGTAAATGCAGTTTTCAGGTTTGACTTTATTTTTATAATTTCTATGTTTATGTTACAAAGTAGTACGTGATATGTGATCGTTTCGTAGTAGTCCGAGCGTACACAATTGAATGCTTGAATGGATCGAGCAAAAAATAAGTTTCTTTCATAATTATAATGGGAGCAAGGAAACATAAGAAGATAAAATGTTCCAATTTCATTGCAGTTACATATACATAATAGGCTTGGAGAATACTTGATTCGGTGGAAGTAGTAGTTATATAGGTAGCAATCAGATAGCCATAGTATGGTTACTGATAATAGGGAAAAATTTCATTTTTTACATATCTAGCATGATATTAGAGTTAATTATAGTTTTGACAAAACAAGAGGGTGAGTATTTGATAGGATGTTATGTGAGTTGTAATGTATGTGATTTCAGTACATGTGTATAGGTTTCAGGGGAAAAAGCAATATAATGAAAGTTAAAATTATAAATGCAATCTAAGGTGATAAGCTAAATGTTTAAAGATTTTTCATTCGCAAAGGCGAAATTACTTATTCACGATCAATATCTTTTTTGAACACACAATATTAGATCTTTACATCATTTCCTATTTCATTGTAACATCATAAATCTTTTATTTAGCCAAAATGCATACTTCTTTCTTAAAATTATGTAACTCTTCATAAGACTATTATGATGACTATTTAAAATCGAGGCACCGTGAGTTAGTATCAAAATTTCCTTTTGATCACACTTTTTCTTTTCATTGTGCATTCTGGTAAAAAACCGTTTTTCAAGCATACATAATTAATTCGATTGCCACTTCCTGATATGCAAAATCTGAATCCAGAAATGAAATTAGCATGCTGGATTTCGTATAAAAAAATATTTCATATGAATATTTTTAAAGACAATTATAAGACGTAAGCTGAAAATTTGATTAATACTTTTAGATATTTTTAAAATCAAAATTTTGATTGACATTTTCTAAAAAGTAACATGTTTATTGAAAAAAATAAATATATATAAGTGTTATGGTTTCAAATCTGTATATAATTATAAATTTTCAATAGATTATTTAATATAGACAATAAGTTATAAGGCTAATTATAGATAATATAAAAATTTTTAATTTAATTTTAATTAACAGTTTTAGGGGGCATTCAACCACCATAAAAATTGTTTCAAAAGAAGCCGAATTTTGTACGATACCTTTCTTAGTTAGGGGGAGGGGGCGTTTTACTCTCCCATAAATAAAAGATTATACAATTTGAACGTAACATAGAAAAGTGATATCTAAGAACTTTATTTTATTGAGCAAACACGCAATATAGTAAAAGAATTGATTTATTAATATTTACTCCATTGCCATAATCCATACGATTGTCATTATTGTAACTAAGAAGTCATATGTTCTGCTAAGGTTTTAAGACTGCTTAATTAGTTTTGATGGCAGTATTAAATATGGCATTGAGAATCATTTGAGTGAGATTTGTGATGATGTTTAAATTATATGACAGGTATATATGTGTAAAATCTTTAATTTTGACTGGCATATACAAATCTTTTTTTGATAGGCTTGACTCATTTTCATAAAAATAAAAATCACCAATAAATTCAGTATATTATATATATATATATATCTCCAACCTGTATACTACGATGATTCATCTCTAACCTGTATACTACGATGATTCATCTTCAACCTGTATACTACGATGGTTTCTATTCCATGTACAAATAACTAGGGAGACAATGTTCAACTTTCTGTTCACATTCTGCTAGATGTAAGGTTTGATATACCTCATTTGGGGAGACGATAGTTCATCTCCAACCTGTATACCGCGATAATTCATCTCCAACCTATCAGTTCATATTTTGCTAGATGTAAGATTTGATATACCTCATTCGGGGAGAGGATGTTAGATAAGTTATTAATTTTTTCACGATATTAAATAATATATTTTATCAAATAATCAAAATAAAATTCTGTAATCAAAGAATCGAAAAATATTCTTTAAAAAATCAAAAAATATCAAACTTTCTGTTTATATTTTGCTACCTCATACGATTTTACAAAAGTTATTACCTATACTTTGCAATTTGCACGATTTTAAATATTATATTTGTCGAATAATCAAAGAATCGAAAAATGTTCAAATCAAAAAATATTTATTCTTTTTAAATATATCGTTGGCTCCCCTTACTTTTAAAATTGAAAGATAAACCTAGTCTTTAATAATTAATTTTTATCAAATTATGCACATACGAAACTAAAAGTAAGGGGAGCCAACGATATATTTAAAAAAAATAAATATTTTTTGATTTGAACATTTTTCGATTCTTTGATTATTCGACAAATATAATATTTAAAATCGTGCAAATAGCAAAGTATATGTAATAACTTTTGTAACATCGTATGAGGTAGCAAAATATGAACAGAAAGTTTGATATTTTTTGATTTTTTAAAGAATATTTTTCGATTCTTTGATTACAGAATTTTATTTTGATTATTTGATAAAATATATTATATAGGTTGGAGATGAATTATCGCGGTATACAGGTTAGAGATGAACCAACGTAGTATACAGGTAATAACTTATGTAGCATCGTCTCCCCGAATGAGGTATATCAAATCTTACATCTAGCAGAATGTGAACAGAAAGTTGAACATTGTCTCCCTAGTTATTTGTACATGGAATAGAAACCATCGTAGTATACAGGTTGAAGATGAATCATCGTAGTATACAGGTTGGAGATGAATTATCGTAGTATACAGGTTGGAGATATATATATATAAATTAAAAGGAAGTAATTTATACATTATATAAAATAAAAGTATTGTATAAAGATTTCTTTAGCAACTTGTATGAAGAAAGATTCAAAAAACATGATATTTATTAATAAGAATGGTGGTTCTGTAAACAATTTTCGAGAAACATGATGTTTGTTTATAATGATTAATATGAAGATAATTACATATTCTTGTATTATATGAATGATATTCAGAGTTGAAAGAGATAAGAGGAGAGAATATATGCATTCTGGATAATGATGAATAATGAAAACTAACATGGCATAATACATTAATAAAAAAGATATCACAATCAAGGAAAAATTTCTGATGATTATGATTTTGATTTACAAATTTACTATATCTTTTCAACACTCGATTCAGCTTTTTCAGAAGAGTTTTATTCGAAAAACCCCAGACTATGTTGGCGTATTTCAAGTGAGGGAAAATGTAAGAATAGAATAAATGCAGTCTAGTAGGAACAGGAAGATAATTCTGAAATTTATAGAAAATTCCACAAAATCTAGCAACCTTGCAAGTAACCGCTTTGATGTGTTCAGACCATTTCAAATTTTCATTTATTGTTATCCCTAAAAAATTAAAACTCACAGTACGTTCAATAAATGTGTTATTGATGACTAGCTTAAAGTAGAAAAGAGGTAGTTTGTTAGAAAAAAACATACATTTACATTTATTCAGATTAAGAAAAAGAAGATTATTTTCAGACCATAGAGAAACATTTGCCAGTGAATCATTAACATTTATTAAACTACAATCAGAAACTGAAGCATCAAACAAAAGCGTTACGTCATCAGCGTATAAAGTTGGATGGCAAAATTTTGGAATTACACGGATCAAATCATTGATATAAATCAAAAATAGAAATGGTCCAAGGATGGACCCTTGAGGAACACCTACATAATTGTTATAAATGTCCGAACTAAAGCCGTCAAGATAAACATAGAATTTTCTTCCTGTTAAATAAGATTCTAACCAGTAGTAAAAACGTGATCTAAAGCCAATTTGGTTTAGTTTCAATAATAGAAGGGAATGGTTAACACTATCAAAGGCTTTGGAGAAGTCAAGAAAAACTCCAATACCAGAATTAGATTGGCATGAATCTATATCATGCAGTAATTTCAATACGGCCTTTTCAGTTGAACGTCCTTCAAGAAACCCAAATTGATGCTCTGTGAAGATTGAAAATTTGTACATAAACGACAGCATTTTGCTTACAACTATTTTTTCAAAAATTTTTGCAAAATTTGTAATTATAGAGATTGGTCTATAATTATTATCAATGTTATCAATTTTTTTCTTATTCTTTAATAAAGGTAAAACTTTGGAAAGTTTCATGGCTTCGGGGAAAACACCTGAATTAAGGGACTTATTCAAAATATCAATGAGGGAGCTGGAAATGAAAGGGAGAGCGACTGCTATTATAACTTTTAAGCTTATCCCATCATAACCAGATGATTTTTTATTCTTGAGGGAAGACACTGCAATAATAAAATCATCATAAGAAATAGTTGAGCAAAAAAAAGTCTCCTTGTTTTTAGGTACTGTTTTATAGACGAAATTTATATTATTATCGGTTGGAGAAAAGGATTCTTTTTGGAAAGCCGTGGAAAAATCATTACTAGAAAAAGGACTAGATCTTTCTTTAGCCTTGATATTAAAGAGGTTATTCAAAGTATTCCACTTAGATTTCCTGTTGTAAGAAAACATGTTATGATAATAAGAAGCTTTCCTGGAAATGACCATTTTTTTGTAAGATTTTAGACATGCTATATAATTTACATAATTGTCATTATTTGGAACTAGTTTATATTTTTTGTATAGTTTTTCTTTGGCTTTCCTTAACTTAGCAAGCTTAACCGTAAACCAGGGATTAAAATTCTTTCGAGAAACAACTTCAACTAATGGAAAAGATCTATTGAAAGATTTCAAAAAAAGTTTGGAGAACAACTCAAAAGAACCATTTACGTCTATTACACTTTTAATACCACTAAAATCAGTCTCACCTAAATAATTTTGAAAGTTGATGAAACACGTTTTGCTGAAATTACGCTTGAAAAAACGTTTAGGTACATTATCAATAGAAAGGTAATCATTCACTAAAACAATGTTCGGAAAATGATCAGATAATTCACAAAGTATATAAAACGATGAAAAGTTTACAGAAAAATTGATAAAAATATTATCAATACATTTTGAGGATTTACGCGTTGGTTTTGTTATGGTTGGAATGAAATTACCTTAAATCATATACTAAATTATTCGAGCTAGCAGAAAACAAATCCATATTAAAATCACCACAAATAAGGGCTTTTCGATCAGCTAATCTTTTTACTACAAAATTTTGAAGAAAGTCCAAAAAGCTTAAGATATCAGAGTGTGGAGGACGGTAAACACCCAAAATATCAATGATAGAATTAGGAAGTGATACTTTAATATAACAATAGTCACAAATAAAGTTTCCAACGGTATTTGCCTCGAAATAACTTATCGTATATTCAGATTTGATAAAGATGCCAATCCCTCCTCCCTTTTTGGCTCTTATATAGTATCTGAAATCGTAACCGGACAAATTGAAGTTAATGAATGAGTAGTAGGCTGCCAAATCTCTGTAAGTATCAAAATATCGAAATTAAATCTAAGAGAAGACAAAAAAAGTTCAGGGAGAATAAACTTCGCATTTAAACTCTGAATATTCAAATGGAATATTTTTAGATTGGAATTTTGAGAAAATGTGTGCAAATTGTTGAGTTCTTCTGGAAAGATATTCTTAGTTAGATTAGTGACCTTTTCGTTATAAACAGATTCAAAAATATTCAAGTCAAACAAATCTAAATTATTTGTGTGTGAAAGCATTAATTAGCTTATATAAAACGTTAAAGAGCTCCTATTTAATTCGTTCTGGATTTTTTTCATTCGTAACAAGGTTTCACAACTACTGGAGTTACATTGATGGTTGGATGGCAGACCTTTGGTTGCACAATTTATACAAAAGACTACTTTTCTTAGTACAATAGTTAGACTCATGATTAGAACCACAATACTTACAATTGAAGATTTTGGATGTGCATTTATGAGAGTAGTGATTGTATTGATTACATTTATAACACACTTTAATATAAGATTTCAGAAGTTTTATGTCGTAAGCAACACAATTTATATAAATATACTTATTAAGATATGTAGTCCTGCATATATTTGCTTTTACTCTAAAGGCCTATATTGCAAAAATTAGAAGATGGCTTCCCAAATTTAAAAATTGAAATTAGGTCAGTTTCCAGAATATTATTTTGTTCACATATTATTGATTTTAAAAGATCTACATTTTCAACTTTTGGAACACCCGTTATACAAAAAGTAGGCGTTTAAAAGGTAAGTTGTTAGACTTTAAGCATTGCTTAATGTGTTCTATGTTTTTACTAGATGAAGACTGCAAAATCAGGCTATTGTTTTTAAGTTTTTTGAGTTTATTGATACACAGCTTATTGTGTGTTGGCTTTAGTTTAGAATTAACCACTTCTTTGAGGTTTGATTTATCATTAGGAACAAAAAAATTTGGAATTACTACTGATAAAGAAGGATCACAGTGTAAAGTATTATTTGCATTCAAAGTTTGACTACAACTAGTGGGTTCTTTTGCGATATCATCATACACATTTGAAACAGTTGACACACTTGCATATGTTACAGGTTTTACATCTTTCACTAAATTTTTAAGTGTTGAAATTTCATCCAATAAATTAGATTCATAAATCAAATTATTAAGTAATTCATTAAGTTTCTCTTTAGTTTCTTTCTTAGTATAGTTCTTAACATTTTTGATTATATTTTTCAGCTTGTCGATTGATAAATTTTTGGTCATCCTTAGCAAAATGTAATCATAATCAAAACCAATGAGAAAGGGAATTCAAAAAGAAAATCAATAAGAAAAAATTATGTAATGATCAATATAATTGAACTTACAAAATACACAACACTTTATATTTAAAAAAAAAAAAAATTAATACAGTATATAAAAATATTTTAACAGAAAATAAAAATATTTTAACAGAAAATAAACACAAAAAAAAAAAATTTAAAAGAATAAGTAGACTTCGGCCTTTATTGATACAAAAACTTGGAGCAGATTGAGTT
>JAUIRK010000131.1:0-85593 GCA_030549495.1 Nectonema munidae | reverse complement strand
TATTATTATTATAGATTACATAAACATTTCAACCAATCATATAGTTTTTATGAAATAAAACTGCAATTTCAAAGTTAAATTTTTTGAACTTTTAGGAAGAATTTTTGAAATGTGGCTTTCAATATGTATGTACAATATTTTTTTAAAATTTTTATTTTAAGTATATTTTTTAAGCATTTTACGATTTACACATTTAAATATATAATAAGGCTGGCAAGTTTTGCGAGTTGTCTCCCCGGAGGTCTTGCCAGACCTCTGATATATTATATTCATATTCAAAAGAACACGCAAGAATCAATGCCAAATAAACTCAAAGAGGATTAATTGAAACTGTTCGCTATAGAAAGTTGGTCGTTAGAAATGTTTGCCTATACATACCATTTTAATTTTGTGATTTCTTTGCAATTATATTTTATATTTTAAAAAACGAAACAAAACTAAAATAGTATATGCACAACAGACAACAAAAAATATATTCTATATATGTAATATGTAAAAAGCATACAAAGTATACATGGTCTAGCAGCCAGGCTAATGTCAGTTGTCTGGCAAGCCCACCTGAGACAACAGAAAGAGCATAACGCATAAATAAAGCCGGTACGTTGTTTTGCCATACTAAGATATATCCAAATATAAAAGTTTTGAAGAGACGATAGAATTAAGTTGCGTTTGAAGAAAAAATTATTTGCATTAGAAACGAAATAAGTTGAAGAATAAATTTTATCCGTTGTTGAATCAGAATATATAAAAGTTGAATATAAAGATATTGGAAACCTTTTATAGATAGTTTGTTTAAATAAACGCCAATACTCTCTCCCTTAATCTTCTCTGTATGGAGTTGAGTGGGGGAATGGATTATTGAAAAACCCTTCTAGGAATATGATTACGGCAAAGACGACAAGCTGGGAATACATGAGCCCAATATTTTATTTAAAAGATAAAATTTCTGTGATATATAGAAAGGATGCTTTTTCTAGAAAACATTACATTAACATGCAGTTTTCAAAAACTTCATTCATTTTCCCTGAATAGGAACCGAAGTTCATCACAATACTAAAAATAATATGGATGATATTTTTAGATATCTGATCCATGATTTTTAAGATAAGTGTGAAATAATTTTTGGTATTATTGAATCATTACAACTCTCCATGTTGAACTTTAAAAATTAATTAGCTTACAAGAATACCTGGGACTGAAAAATTATTCACTGTTTGGAGGTTTTCACTAATACAGATTTTGCTGTATTCCTAAACTTTATTATTATTAAAAACATAATTAAGTAGGATTCTTTAAACTTTCATACAATCCATGTAGTTATAATGTGCTTAACTTTTTAGGTGCCTTAATTGATTAGCTCTTTCTAACTTAGTGATTGATTTTCAAGCAATAAATCGTGCTTCAAATTAGATGTCAACCCTGGAAGATAAAATTTTGGGCGAAAAGAGATTCAACTATTGTAGCAGTAGTGAAAATGAGGATGATGGTGATGACTGTGAAAAGAGTGAGCCATTGCAAGGTGCAAACTCTGTGAAAAAGGAGGCTGAAGATGCCCAGGATAACCCTTTCAGTAATAAGGGTACTTTCTTTTACTCTTCTAAAACAGGTCCAAAGGGGGTGATAGAGGATTGGCAGAGGTATTGCAAGTCTAAAATCGAAGGCAGAAATAAGGCAGAGTTATCCAAGATTTTGAAAGCTCCTCAAGGCAAAGACACTCCCCCTGTTAAATGCGATGATCTCGAAGAGGATGAAATATTTCAGTTTTACAAGCAGCGCCGCATGCTAGAGATGTTTGCTGAGCAACGGAAGCGGCCCACCTTCGGCAAAGTGGATTTGATCTTTTCTTCAAACGACTTCTTGACGCTGCTGGAAACGACATTTTGCAGAACATTCATCCTCATCCTGATATTCGACAACTCTAAGAAGGCGTGCCAGACTCTGCTTCGCTGTTTTAACCTTCTCTGCGAAGAGTATCCTCTTGTCAGATTCTGCAAAGTAGAAGGCAGCATTCTTAGCCTCAGCACCAACTTCCTACAAAATGGCTTGCCTAGCATTCTTGTGTATCAGAACAATCGTTTGGTGGAGAGCCTGATTCGCCTAGACAAGACGCTGGGAGAGGAATTTTGCGCTTCCGATTTAGACGCCTTCCTCATTGAAAAGGGCATTTTGCAGGATAAGGGCGATACTAGCCTCTTTAACGTCAAGACCCAGCGGTTCTCCACTACCGATCTTTTTCAGCCCACTTTCCCGAATAAAAGAAGTGTTTGATTTGTTTGTGCGCATTTAAAGGATCCAACCTATTTATGATAATTTAATTTTTTACACTTAAACTGTAATAAATGTTTAATTTTTTATCCTAATCTGGCATAACGATTTGAATAAGCTGAGGCTGAACAAAATGAATGAGTTCCTAGAAAGTGATTTACTACTGAGCCTCTCCTCCTGAAAGCAGGGTTAGAAATTTTACCAACTAAAAACGTGAGTCTTTTAAATTTGTATTTTTATAACACCTTTGGTAGCGCATGTTTTTAAAATACGGCTTTCAAGCTTTTATCAGTTCGCTGCTCAATTACACCTCTTAAGATTTTGTTAATTTATAATACTTAAAAATCTATTAAAAAATTTTTAAAGTGTTTTTATCCAATTACTGAATCCATAATGCTGCATATATATCATGAATGCCTTAACAATAATACTGCAATCTTCACTTAAATCTCTCTTTGACAAGTAGGAACTCCTTTGTACTTTGTACAAAAATGCTATAAGTGTGAGCGCATGCATCAATTTTCTCTTTAGTCCATATATAAAAGAAGTACCATTCATATCTGATGTACGACTCTTTTTTCAGAAAATCAATTTACATCTGATCAAACCAGGCATTGATATGCTTAGTAAATTGAGGATAGGCGAGCACCCCCTGTCTCAATCATCCACATCCATGATGTGTAGTGTAGTTCAATTTTAAGAACAGATCATATATGTAAAACTACAAAGTTTTGCTACAAGCAAAAACTTTGCGAAATTCTGACCTCTTTAACATGATAAGGCTCATTTTTTTCTGCGGAAGTTGAGAATCAGTTCTCTAGATATAGAAATTTCAACTCAGAAAAGTCTTAAACAGTGCATGAAAGTGGATAGAATTGATATGTGGACGGAAAAAGAAGGAGAGGCAGACAGCGAAAGAGATGGAGGCATGGGCTGAAGGACCGACTGCAAAAACTTGGACTAAACGAAGACGACGCACTTAACAGAGAGATGTGGAGACAGCGAATCTCAGCCACCGACCCCCAACTTGGGGATAAGGTGTAGACAAAGAAGAAAGTGGATAGAATGTAAGAAAAGAAATGAAAGATTTCTGAGCTAAAATCAAGAATGATTGTAAAAATAATCGTATTTTGTACTCCAGTGTTCCTTCATTTCATCGATTGTTTTTTAGGTTCCTACAAACTTTATTCGGGGCGTGAGTGAGCTTAGTTGCGTACTTGACTTCGACACCACAATGTCTCAGGTTCGATCAAGCACCAAACCTTCTTTACTCACAGTTTGACACAAGCGGTGCAATGTGCCTTCAGGGTTCCTCAACGGTTGGGGAATCGCCCACTTCTGAGCGAAAGTAGAATTCAGGCGGTCATTTTTTTAGGGAACAGTTCGACATTGAATAAACAAATATTCTAATATTTTTTCAAAAACTTACTTTTTACATAAGAATTTAATGTAGTCAGAATTTTAATCATAGTGTAAATTTTCTAATCATAAATTTCAGCTGGAACATCGCGTATTTTTCCTAATGAGGGATTTGTTTAAACTCAAAATAGGAAAATGAGTGATAACTCCATCATTTTCTTGCAATATGAAATCTCTAGAAGAAAATTTTTTGCCAGATTTTATAAAAACTTAAATGGAATGAAAAATTCAAATTAAGGTTTAAAAAAACTTTAAAGATTTTCGGAATCGTTTACTTCATAGTGGGCAATTCTAAAAAAATTTTATAGTCCAAGTGGTCTTTTTGTGCAAAAGGTTTGGGAAACCTGATTTAAATGATGAATATAGAAAAACTTAAGGTATTAATTTTTTACTTGCCTAGCGGTTAACAATTCAAGAGATAGCAGACGTTCACGATTATTAATTAGTGTTGAACTCTTTGAGAAGCGGTTTGACACCAGTGTTCAAATAAAAAAATGGACACTTTAAATCAAAATTGCATTTAAAGAGAAAGCAGACCACTAGTCTTGAAAATTCTGGTCTTCAAATGATTGAAAATTCAGAATTGTTCATAATAAATTTGCACCATTACTGACCAAGTGTATATCATTTGCATTAGGTAAGTCAACTTTACTTCGTCATAATAAATTGAAAATATCTAAGGTTGTTCCAATTGAAAACGAGGGTTTGAAAACGGACCATAATAACTATAGGCCCATCAGTTTGCTACCTTTCTTGGGGTTTTCGGAAAAATTGTTCAAACTAGAACATCTTCCTTTATATTCAATTACAAGACAATAAATCAAAATTGTTTTCGTGAAAACATTTCCCCTGCACTTGTTTCTAATTAAAAACTCCATTAGTTGAAAAAAAGCAAATGCCCTACACTTTCTTTATAGATAGATCATAACAAGGCATTTGAAAGAATTAATAGAAGCAAGATGTACACATGTGGTTTTAGAGGAAGTTTTCTACGTCAAATCAAAAGGTACTTATCAAACCGCGTATAATATAGATTAGTGGATAATTACAAATCCAAATCAACGAAGGTGTAACGCAAGGCTCAACACTTTGCTCTCTACTTTTCATTCTATGCATAAATGATGTTTACACATTCAACAAAACTTTGTCTTTGGGTTGGGGAATAGTTATATTTGTGAAACTGGTTATTGGGTTATAAATGACCTTTCATTTAATATGCATTATAAATTAATCAAAGAACTTTCAGTATCAAGATTTCATTGGGTAAAGTCAGGTTGGCATTTGATATATAGAGATTATGTTCTTAAAAATATAAACAATATCAAGTATAAATGTATGTATAAAATATTGTATATATTTTTTTCTAATTGTTAAAAGCTTCCTTGAGAAGAATTTAAATCAAAGTATGGCAAACAGTCTCTCCAACATACTCGATAAATATATTCATATGTTGTCCGAATTGCTCCATGAGGCAAATGAAAAGATGGCGCAATTTTCATAACAAGGTTACTTAGTTGTATCAAACACTTCATCCCCCCATAGATTCTTCACGAATTGAAGCGATCTCTCATTCATCCACAAATGCATTTTCTTTATCTCATAAATGGAGAAACCGTGCTTTCATTAATATCAAATTCCTGCGGACCTGAATCATAGCGAATTGCTCAAACATCTCTATGCTCAAGCTCACCTATTATAACCTCAAAATGAAGATAATACACTCCTCATACAACCCTACCCTAAATTCTTCATCCACACAATTTATATAACAAATCATAAAACACACATCAAAAATGCTGTCCTTATTATTCCATTGCTTCATTTTATTGTCACAGCACCGTACATTTTTTTCAATACTTTTGTTGAATTATGAATTTTCCCATTTAGCTATGAACACAATGTTTTTGTTCATATAAATAATTAAATAAATAAAGGGAGCTTAGTTATATATAAAGATATAATTGATGTCAGAGCACTCACAACAATAGAAAAAAAATTAATCAATATAAAAAGATGATGAATATAAATTTTTGTGATTTTTCCTTCCAAGACTGTTAAAAATTTTCCTTTTTTTGTTTTTTAGAACTTGAATGTCCATTCTTACTCGTACTTGCTCATCAATTGCTTATTTACAAAATATGGAAAATTTATGTTCAATCTTTAAAGAATATAATCTATCATATTATTTTTATCATAATAAATTCAAATAGTTGCTTTAAGTTCATCCAACAATTTCAAATACGCTTTTAGCAGCTTTTAACACGTATTCTCAACAAGGTGTGTTAATTTTTGCTTGAGTTTGAGATAGATTTTATTTATATAATAATGAAGTTAAAAATAGAATAAAGAAAATTCTACAAAAGTTTTAAAATCGCAATCTTGATTAAAATTTTTATCCAAAAATCGAAAATCGGGTTGAAGTGTATAAATCGGTATAATCGCAGGAAAATTGGGATAGTTGGTGTGTATGTCCTTACTATTAATTGCAAATAAATATTAGAGAAAAAGTTTTAATTAAAAGATAAGGATTTTGTTGTTTTAATAATCATTTTAAAATTGTATCACAAAAATAGTAATTCCAAGGATGAAAATAGGTTCGCATGATTCAGTGTAAAAAGCATACTGAGTTGTGATTAATTCACGTCAATCGACTGAATACTGTCTTGTCATTTGAGTTGTCATTAATTTTAATGGGATTGATATCAACTTCGCTGGTTTCCGTTGTGAAAAAAGGATTTTTGACGGAATTTTCAGAACAATCGTTAAAAGCATCTGCTACGATTTTACGAATTTCAAACCTTCCCAAATCTCCTCTCACGCTTAAAAAGCTTTGCAGGTGCTCTTTTTTCGCTTCTGGGTATTTTCTAATCAGACTCATAAGATCCAGGCTAAGCATGGAAGCGTCTTTTAGCTTAAAAATTTCAGAAATATCCTGAAGGATAGAAAATGGTGCGGCTAATTTACCACTGTTACTCTCTCCATCCTTTTCACTCTGATTTTCAGGAGGAAAAAGACGATTCTCGAGCTCATAAAAAAGTTTGGACAAAATGCTGGCATCATTCAAAAGCCGTTCAGCGCCCTCCTTCTGTTCTTCAAAGGATTTGAAGGTGATGCGTTTGGATAAAATCGCTGTAAGGTACTGCAAGCAAAGCATTACTTTCATTTCGCCCATCATGAATTGCAGGGATTTGGCATTGAGGTGAGAGAAATCTTGACAATAATCTTCAATGGTCACTTTAATCGTGTCAATGATGCTGGTAGAGGAGATCCATAGAGGTGTGAACAATTCTGAGAAGTACTTTTGCAAATCTGCAAGCACCTCATTCAAGAGCAAACCCACAACTTTATCCATGAAATCGTCAGAGTGACTCACCAGGCTTTTTTTCTTTGTGAGCAGAACAGACCTTTCTATTTCGTCGACTTCATGGCAGTCAAGTGTGTCATCAATCACTTTGATAGAGTGCTCAGTGATCGCTATTAAGTTGTTAACAGCGGCTATCAAATACTGAACGTAGTAGGCTGGCTCGCTACGATCTTGGGCGTGCAAGATCTTGTAGTCAATCAATAATTTTGAATACAACTCCACAAACTCGACGAGTTCGGATATTAGCAAGAATGCCATGCGCTTCAACAAGACAGGACTTGCGTGATTCGCGATATCTAAGTGCTCTTCTAGCAGTCTACCAATGATGAAAGGCAGGGACGTGTAATAAAGGCCCTTTTCGTCAGAGTCGGGCATTTCGTCAGCCTTTAACCAGTCCTGGTAATCACTTTGAATGGCGTTTTCTATCCACTTCTTAATATTCGCTTCAATCAGCAGCAAGTATTGACGCATCAGACCCTCTACCACGCTTTCCTTCAAAAGCGGAGAATACGACTGCCTCTTTTTGCTGTTGGTTTCATCGTACTCCTTTGTCCACTGCAATAACGTGATTATTTCGTTGCCTTTCAGTCCGTTCTCTATCAACTCCATCAGTCGTTTTGTCAAAGCGTCATGATATATGCCTGTCATTAATTCAACAATGTCGTATGATTGAGGAAAGCAGTGCACCAATCCTGTTTTTATCACTTTAAAGTTATCTTCGTAATTGAGTCGAATCAACTCCAAATGTTTCACCAACCAAACATCACTTATGGACCTGTCTTCATTTTGACTTCCTTCGAGCAAGTCATCAATAGACTTTGAAACGATTTCAAACATTTTCTGTTTCCACATTTTCGGTCTTCCTGGAGGCAAGAACTTTGTTATTCTTTTTCGCTGATTGTAGTAAAAATCGTTTCTTTCCTCTCTCTCTATGATTCGGACGACAGTGACCAACTGTTTAGGATCTTTGCGAACAGTCGTTAGCATCCTAGATACGATGAGCCAAAGTTGCTTCGCCAAGCCATCGGATAGAGGCAAAACCTCTTGGAAGTAGCGATTGATTAGGGAAACATTTGTAACGCTATAGTTACTTTCTTTGTAAATGTCTGAGAGGAGTTCATCTCTTGAATTTTCCAAGCTATGAAGATTTTTATGCGCGAGCAACAAGTTCCCATTACTTATCAAATCTCTCGTTTCGCTAATGATTTCAGGAGTGTTGAAAATGCTCTTCAAATTTTCAACAGCAGTAGCGTATTGTCTGTACTTTTTGTTTTCCTCCTTCACTTGCTTTAAATCTTGGGACAGGTGCTTGATGGTGGAGTATGCTTCTTTCGTCTCTTCCACTTCCGCCATTATTTTTGTGGAATCAATCTCACAATCCTGTATCTTCTTCAAGCCAGTGATCTTCTCTTCAAAGTGGGCTTGTAGCGACGCCTTCAACACAGCTTGAAGTGTGGCTCTTTTGCGACACGCAGTAACCTTGAACTCTTCTATCCTATCCAGCTGGTCTGGTCTTCGAATGCTCTGCGACAAGAATTGCAACGCCTCTTTCCTCGCTTTCTCTTTAAGCTTTTCAACATTGCCGAGCAAGGAAGAGAGAGAGTCTACATTCAAATCTCCAAAACTTTTTTTGATGGACTCAATACAACTCGTATCTGGCATATGATAGGATGTGCATCAACTGAAAAAAATATTATTTTGATTTTTGATTAGTAAAGAAAATTGAAGTTAGGTGCATATTGCATAAGACGTTATATATAAGTCAAATAACATCCAAAGTTATGTACGAATGATTCACTATCGAATGTCCTTGGCAAAAATGGTGTCTTTGTTTGATAATAATTTAGGTTTACCAGATTTTTGAATGATCGGGACAAAAATAAGACAAAATTTTGTATTTCTGAAATTAAAAGACAATTCGCCTCCTCCAATAAATTCAAGCGTGGGACAAACTTAATGTAATTTTACTGGTTTTACCATTATCGTATCATAACACTAAACACGTATTACATTCTTTTTTATAAATAAGAAATGATTTAAAAGAAAGCACAAGATTAAGAAGCATTTTGCAATAATGTATTCTACTCTCCATTGTTTTATGTGGATAATAAGTAGGAATATGCAAGTTAGATAAATTTGAGTGATGAAAGAGTTACATAAAGTAATGTTCTTATTGTTTTACTAGTAATCAACAAATGTTATCCACTTTGCTAAGTTAGTCAGTGCATCATGATCTATCTCTATCATCTTTCATATACATTTAGTATCACTTATTAGTCTTCTTAAGTTTTTACCAAAACTTTTATTTCTTTGCTTTCATGCTTTTCAATTTCTTCACATTTTTTTCCATGAATCAGCAAAAAATGGGAGGAAACTCTTTGTCACTTCAATTTCACTACAAAATAAAAACTTAATAATCTCTACACACTTTCTTGTGAGATTTATTCCCAGCCACATGTGGTTATGAAATTCTTAGGGAGCGCTGTGAAAAGTTACGAACAACAAGTTTTCTAATTTAGACAAGGAATTTATTCATTAGGAATTTGAACATATGATATTTTGTATGATTTATATGGTAGTTAGTTACACTTTTTTAAAATAATTTATAAAAGGAGCTTTACATTTACTTAATTCACGCCATGTTTAAAAAATCTTTGACTTTTGTTAAGAATCGACTATATGATGTCTGCAGTAAACCTGTGAGCAAGAACTCTGTTGTGACGTCTAATTGTTGCTGAATAAGAGAAAGGTGTGGCTCATCATCACTCTTTGGAGAGTCACTATCTCCTGTTGTATATGGTGCTCTCAGGGAGATCATTTCTTCCTCTGACAGCTCCTTTCCTCCCTCGATAGCTGTGCTAATATTTGCGTGTTCTGTTGCTCTCATAATTGTTTCTTTATTTTCACTATGAATTAACACTAGAAAAGCCATAGGATCGCATTGAGCCCCTAAATTTTTTTAAAATCTTTCTTTCTTTAGAAAGAGGTATTTTCAAGCCGTAATGTTTTAAGACATTATATATTTTTGAGCATTTAGGTTGTTTTGGTCCACGTGGGTTTTTAAAAACCCCAGAGATAAAATCTGGAAAACAAATAGTGCCTTTCCTAGTGTTAAATACGTGTGTCATAAAAAATACGATTGCATTATTGGTATATAGGATTAACAAATTATATAGTCAGGCGTGAGAGCATTTGGTTTGATATCCACGTTGAAGTATGAATGTCAGAATAACGGGGGAGTAAAACATTGGGAAAATTAAGTCAAACATTGTATCAGATAAGGGGGTTTTTGAATAATCGAGGTCCGGCTAAATGAGTCTTCTAATACAAGCTTTTTCATACGGCTTTCAGAAGACAGCTATTTTTCTCGATAAGGCATTTTGTTACGCATCCAGTTGTTTCAGTGCTAGAGCATCCAAATCTGAAAGGGCATTAATAAACATTGGTTTCAATAACGGGTGAACAGCAATAATGAGGGATAACGGCTCTATTACTAGATTTAAATACTATACTTCCAGCGAAAATATTTTAATTAAATTTGCATATCGAATATACACTAGTTTAAAAAAATCCAAAATTGTTGGGGGCGAATAGGCTTTTCATTTGAAAATGAAGTAGTCTACCAGGCACATTACAGGAATTGATGAAACGATATTTTATTCATAGAGAAAACAAATAACTGAAGGTTGGATAGTTTTAAATGAGTGAATGTAGTCTGAAGGCAAAGAGTCTACTAGACACCCTGCGATGTTTATATAAAAAAATATGATTGATTCAGGGGCAAGGGTATAAAATGAAGTTATAATTGTGCAAACAAAAATAAAAAAATAAATTAAGATTGCATTATTTCATTTTTCTCAGCATCATTCAAAAATAGTTTAAAAGCTAAATTGACACAAGCAACAAAAATCTACAAAAAGTAAAATAACTTTTAACATTTTGCAATGATTCGCCTTTTATAATAACTTTTAAGGAAAAAAAGTCTATCAGAAAAAGTTATAGGGCTTCAACAAAAACTAAAAAATTTTACAGCATAACTTAAGTTTATTGAAAACTATGACGTATCCCCTACAGCAGCGTTTCAAACTGTGGGTCCCGACCCTTCAGTGGATCGCGTGAAAAATAAAATGGGTCGTGCAAAAAAGAAGAGAAATCAAGGGAGAGCAACGTGAAGAAAATCTAAAAGTATCCCTATTTTATTCATACAAATAAATAAAACAATTTGCAATAAATTGTCGATGTGAATAAATGAACCTTGTGATCAGAGTTTGTCTTATTACACCTAAGTATTATGGGTCGCGATGCAAACTGTGCTTCTTGCTATGGGTCGCAGTAAAAAAAGTTTGAAAAACGCTGCCCTACGGCATACTCTTTGGGTGGCATGACAGATTGGTTGAGATGATGGATTCAGCACGGAAGCCTCTGGATTCGATTCCTCATCGATACGAATCATAGTATACGAGAAAAGAAAATCATTGCGTTTTTTTGAATATTTCTGTCCATAAATAAAATTCTGACAGCTGTGATAAATAGATTAAGTACATTTTTAGCAACTGAAACATTTTGTTTCGATATTATATTTTTATTATAGTAATCAACAAATTTTCTCAAAAAAAATTATGTACAGTGTTACTTACAAAATTTAACAATCGAACATTATAAAAATATCTCTGCTCAAATATTAAGCAAATAGAGTATTCTTGCTTTTAAACTGACTATCTAGTCAAAATATTCATTCTCAAATAGCTATTGAAAAAAATTTCTTGACTTGAAAAAATGAAAGTTTTCAAATGTTACAAAATGTAATAAACGATAGGAGAGCTTAAACAAGAGAAGACAGCTTGAGTGAAAGAAGAGAGCTTGAGAGAATAATTGAATTTTAGCAGAGAAAGCGGAAGAGAAAAACAGAGGAGACAGAAAGAGAAATAGAATCACTGTGACAGATGAGAAAATCTAGTGGATCTTCAACATGTGTTTGCTCAAAAATACTACAAGGAGGAGATAGAAATTTCAGAGCAGTTTGGCATGATGTTTGACTCGAAAGTCTGCATTTCCTCTTTTATTCTCTTATCTTACATTATCATGTATTCGAATGATCATTATATCCTATAATGCGATCATCATACATGTTTTATAAACAAGCAGCAACTCTTACTTATAGAATATTATTGAGAGGGGGCGAAGGTTATTTTCAGCAGCGCTTTTGGCTTTCCTATCCAAGTTATTTGTATTCACGATCATTTCCTGAAATTGTTCTAGCCCAAAGCGTTATTGAGGTATTAGAGATGAAATTGAAGAATGAGGAATGTTCTCAATCCTAAGAGATGAGTGTAAAAAAATTAGCGGACATGAAGAATTATCAGTCTATTTTGCTTTGACACTATCATTAGTTTTCTTGTTGAGCTAAGGAGTAATGCGATCACAATTAGAAACGGATAATTTGACTAGATATAAACAAAATTGTTTTATAATAAATTTTGAAAATTATTCAAAAAGTTCCCCCACCCCCTCCAAAATTTTGAGGATGTGGGCCTCTGATACAAAGCGCTATGCATAAAATACAAAGGTTCTTTTACTCTTTATAGCTCTAGTATAAACTTTAATTTTTCTATTGATTTTACTACTAAATTAGTAAACAATGAAAAACTTGCCGATACAGATCAAACAAAAAAAAGCCGACAAAGGCCTAATCCATAGTTGCCAACATGTGAAGGGCAAAATAGAACCAGGGACTATTCGTCCTCAAGTCACTATTAATATCAACATATTCAGACACCGAATTGTCTAGAGGCCAAATGGACCTGTCTCCGAAAGATGAGCACGAATGTTAAAAACAAATGCCAAATAATATCCCTTTGAAGCTAAATTTATGAAAATGTGAGGACAATGAAAATTTATGCCAAGATTCTCAATTTATAATAAATATAAATACTTATTCAACAGTCAATGCATTCAAAATATGAATGAATAGACAACTAATTTACCAGACTAACCTCCATTTTCACATTCATTTTTCCTGCTTGAAAGTGCCTAGTATGGGGAGCTTTTTGCTTTAAAGAACAGCTTTGTTGTGAGTGCCGATTCAGTAGGGAGTATAACAAAAATACTACAAAGCTGTCAACCTGAAACGAACAAAAAGTGGTAATCATTAAGGACACAAAAATCGTTAAACTACCGTCTAAATTGGTACATCACTACTTTTGTATTTCCTTAGTGCTCATAAAATTTTGTATTTACATATTCTTTGATACTCGCTTTTTCTTTTTTTGCGAGATTTTATTTAAATATTTAAATAAAAATGATGTAAAAAACAAATACCTATGGAAAAGAGGGTTTGATGATAACTATCACTACTTTTAAATTGTCAAAAATATTGTTTATACTTGTAACTTCTTAATATTTTCTTAAATTATTCAAACGACAAATATGAAAACAAATTGCAGTAATAATTCGTCAACATTTGCTATTCCGATCATACTAAGACACTTGACATACTATTACTTCAAAAACTATAAAAAAGGCTTTCAAAAAGATAAATAACATTTAAATTAATTATTGAAAATAGAAAAAATAAAATATGATTGAATTATACAGTAAAATATAGGTTTCATATTTTAATGATTATTTAATTATCGGATACTAAAAGTTTTAAATTTATAATGGTACAAAAATACGCAGAAAACATCTTTTTGGAGGATATCAGAGTTTTATATCATCCATGTTTTTAAAAACTATGTTCAATACTTATTTAAAAATTAAAAGACCTCATTTTAATAATGGGATAAAAATGTAATCAAAAATAAATTAATCACATACAGAAGCCGCTTATGCTGGTTTATAGGCAACTACACATAACCCGGGAAAAAAATTAGTTATCGGTATCGAATCCGAGAGAAGAAGAATCTTTCATAGGTGGACAGATGGTAATAATAGTTACAAGCAGTAGTGGGATTCAGCCGGTTCGTTAGAACCGTCTCACGGAATTTTGTGAGTAAAAATTCTTCATAAACTTTTAGGTAAAAAATTGGGTTCTTGGACAATGAGTTAAAAGTCTTCATGATTTTCAAATTTATATCTGTACATTCTATAATCTCTACATTTCAGAATCACAATTCAAAATTTTTTTACAGTTACAGGATGCGCCAAACCAACCATCTTTTAATTTTAGGAGGGATTGGTAGAACGCCATATTCTTGGCATTTATTAAAAATGATTTAGAGCTGATACAATAACTACTTGAATTTTTGACTTAAATTTTTTTCAAATATATTTTAAATGAACCACAAAGAATGTGTTTTCATAAAAAATTTACTCCTCAATTAGTTATCATATTACATTAGCAAAACAATTTTCAAAATTCAAACCATTTAATTTATGTAATCAAAATTATTGTGTCAAAATGTTTAGTGTAATAAAAAAATAGCACTTTTCAACGATCATTTCTATACTATAAAATTTTTGGAAATATTCTAAACAAATACCACTCAAATTTGTAAAAATATTTCTTTTATAATCTTTTTTTCATATTAATCAATAAAAACCAAAATTTAAAACTGAAAAAAGTTGCATTCATTTAATTTGAGCAAGTAATCTTATCCTTTTTACTTGAGTAGATCTTTGCTCATACATTGCACGCATAAATGCATATAGTCCTTAGGGTTAACTCTTGAGATGTATTGAATATCGCAAAAATTTTAACATCCATCGGCGGATCAACATCCACAATTCGCATTCGAAATTTTCAAACATTTTTCTTTTTCTATATACCGAAAAGTTTTTTTCGGAATTTTTCAATTTTTACTTTATCCAAAATTATAATGATAATACATATGAATTGATATTTTCTCTTTAAATTTTTACGAATTATAAAACGTCGTTTTGGTTAGAATAGCAAGTATTATATTCGCATCCGCTTAAAAAATTAATTCTGATATCCTCATCCGTTAAGATGTCAAATATGATACCCGCATCTACGGATACAAAAATTTTCACATCTGACACATATTTGGTTAACTCTAGTAGAGATGTATCGGATGTGAATTTTTTACATCCGCGGATGTGGATATCAAAGATAAATTTTTATGCGGATGCAGATATAAAATATTTAAAAAAAATTATGTTTTATATTTTAGAGTATCTTACTATTTTAATCTCTTTTTTACTGTTTTTTAATCCACCAATATAAAAAAACCTAAATCAGAATAACTAGAAAACTTTATTTAAAATAAACATAATAAATTATCAGCAATTTTTTTTTAAGAAACAGCAGTTTTTACACTTTTTCTCCTAGTAATCTCTTTCTTTTGTCAGTATAAATATTTTCAGCGCTGCTAAACACCTGCTCGCTTTGAACAGTACTAGGAGGACAGGTAAGGGCAATTTTTGATAAAAATGAAAATTTTTCTTTTTTAATTTTCCACCAATCTAAGCAATATATATCCAAGCAATTATATGTATCAATTCTTTTTGATATTTCCTTATTCCTTCATTAAAAGCTTTATTATCTTCATTTTATTTATCGTTTTCTTCTTCACTACTAGAGTTTAGAATAGAGTCTATAGCTTCATTGAAAGAGGTATAAATTTCATTAGCACTTTTCTTCCTTTATTTGCAGCTTTTTACTTCTATGCTACTATTAACAATCTTACCCTCATCATATAAATTTAAAAGGAAAGTTTTTATTTTATTTGTTGTTTCACATTTGGAGAAAAATTTAATTTTTAATCTTGGATCGAGAAAAGTAGCTATAATTTAAAGATTTTAAATTTCGGATGCTGATGTTAACATAAAAAAATCCGCGAATGAGGATGTAAAGCGGATGTAAAAAATTTTGCTGATGATCCGCATATGCGGATGGGGATATCCGATACATCTCTAAACTTTAGATGCATATGTTATTCATTCCCCAACTTCAACTATAAAATACTTATGAGTTATGACTGATCTTTCAAAACAATCAAAAATATACTATATGTGAAAAAAATTGCGCGGGTATGCCACATGATATACTAACAAATATTTTTTCTATATATCTACAACTCTATTTTGAACAGTTCCTATGAACTGAATGATTTCAACATATCCATCTAATAATAAAAGCAATCTTACATTTGTATATTCAACCTATTATCTGATCAGTTAAAAGCTTATTATTTGAAATAATATAAAACTGATCAAATTTATCATAACATTTCTGAAAGCATACCACCAAATACTATATTTATGCACTCTCGTTCTTCTTTTTAACATCATCGCTAACTAATAAAATTTCACAGTGGTTCTTAATAGTAAAAAATACAAAATACCATTTCTATCTAACTTATTCAAATCATAACCCCATATGACAACTTTGTTTTTCAATAGCAACCCTTACACTTAATTATAAGCCGAAAATTATCATTATTTTTTCTCTTGACTTTAGTATAAACGAGATTTAAGAATCGAGTATTGTATATATATGTTCTTTATATACAAATAAAAATTTGAAATATAAAATGCATTGGATACATACTTGAAATAAAAATACACCTAGACATTTAAGTACATAGAAAGTCTCGCAATCGAGTATTTTTTATATTTCCCTTCTTTGATTTAGAAATTAAGATGATATGCTTCATGAAGAATTTTATTCTTCATATAGTAATTAGTATTGACTTAAAAATGGCGAAGCTTGTCTGAAACTTGTAAAGAATTTTATATTCACTTCTTTATTTTAAAAGTATTTAAACGTTGTGTATTAATTTTAAATTGTTTTTCATTTTAATAATATTTATTAATAATATTTTACTGTATTATTGCTTATTACGGCAACTAATAACACTGAATGGAAATGTTGGAATTGTAGTAATTTTTCGAATCAATAAATTAAATGTGATTCATGCATGTGCTGGGTATGTTATAAGTGTCAAAGTTTTGATCAATCTCTATTGAAATCTTTTGATAAAAATAGTTCTAAAGGTCTAAGATGGCACTGTATCAAATGTTGTACAGAAGACCAACCTAATATACATAAATTATACGAAATGATAAAGTCACTTACAAATCAAATAAGTGAACAAAACAAAGCTATTTGTTGTTTAAAAGAAAGTTTCAACATACAGTACAAACCTCTAAATAAACCCACATACTCTCAAATTACTAGTAAAGAATTACCTAAAAAAGATAAAGTAATATATCTCAGCTCAAGTAATTTGAATGTTGAAGAAGTTAAGCAAAAGTCAACAGCAATTCTCAACAATGTTAAAATAATATCCAACAAATCTACAAAAAACAAATTAAGATTAAGCTTTCCCGATAAACATAGCTTAGAAAAAGCAGAGAAACTACTCTGCAAAAATGAAGATATAAAGATAAAAAAAATTAAGACTTTATTACCAAAAATTTCCTTTATTGTATCGAAAAATATATCTAACAAGTCAATAACTGACCTTATACTTGAAAAAAACGAAGAAATTAATACAATGGTTGAAAATGGAAAAACGCTAAATCTTTTATTCACGAAAAGCATATCAAATGACAGTAAAATTGTAGTATTAAAAATGTCTCCTGAAATAATGTCATTTATAAAGAAAAATAATCTTTCCTTTTATTTTATGCTTGAAGTCAAAAGAGCCAAACCTTTTTTCTCCCATTTACAGTGTGGAAAATGTTTGATGTTTGGTCATACCAGATCTAATTGTCTAAACTCAGCCATATGTAGTTATTGTTATTCCTCACATGAATCGTTTACTTGCCCTTTGAAAAATGAATTATCTGAACACAAATGCCATACCTGCCAAAAATATAATGAGAAAACGACGAATCATTCTGCTATGAGTTTCACTTGCCCATATGTACTGAGAGAGATAGATTATGTTAAAAGTATAACTGCCTATGAATAATAATGGTAATAATTTTATTTTTCATAATGACATTTCTAACACGAGTACTTAAAGTATTGATAACTTCTTCATTAGTAACAACTTTGTTAATTATACAGCTTTGAACTGCATGACTTACTTCTCGGATCATATCCCAATTTTATTATCATTGGATTTGAAATTGAAAAATTTCAGAGCAGAATATACATACAAAAAACTTAACGTTAGAACCTTTCAAACTTTGGCTGCGCATAGTAATTGGTATTGTAGTTCAGAGTTAGATAACCAAAATCCTGATAGTTTATTTAATCATTTAACGAATAATCTCAATTCCCTAATTATGATGTCAACAAGGAATATGATATATAATAAGTACAAACACAATATTAAACCTTGGATTACCCTTGAAATATTAAAACTTATCAAACTTCGTGATAAGCTTTACCAAAAATTGAAAAAAAAAGTTCATTCTCAGTTAGATCACAATATATAAAAATTAGAAATACCATAAAATACACAATACGGAAATCTAAAGAAACTTATATAGCCCATAACTTTTCTCAATGCAATTCGATGAAAAAAATATGGAATGAAATAAATGGGTTCATAAAATGTAAGGACAAAACAAAAATACATGTTAAAAATGGATCAAATTTAGTTGATGACACAACTGCAGCTGATATGTTTAACGAACATTTCACGAATATAGTCGTAAACCCTATATTAAAGTTTGATATTCTTTCAAAAAAATTCACTGGTGAATCATTTGAGTTGAGTTTAAGCACACCAGACCAGATATTGACTATTATTGATGAACTTGATGTAATAATACGGAAGACATTTATGAAATTTCAATGAAACATGTGAAATATATAAAACAAATTCTATGTTATCCTTTATCTTACTCCATCAATCTAGCTTTAAATAATAATAGATTTCCTGATGTACTGAAATTATATAAAGTTATACCTGTTCATAAAAAAGGTGACAAATCTGCGATCGAAAACTTTAGACCCATCTCAATAATACCAATATTTTCCAAAATATTTGAAAAGTTTATTCATAAACAGTTAAATATTTACATAAATTCAAATAATTATATTAATAAATTTCAATTTGGGTTTAGAGAAAGCTATTCAACTGAGGCATATTACGCGTATTTGATAGGAAAAGTAGTTGAAATCATTAAGATGATGCACTTCTTTTCTTCTTCGATCTTTCGAAAGCTTTTAATAGATTGAGCTATTCTACTCTGATTGAAAATCTCTTCAGGTGCAAGATTGGGAAGAATACCTTACTTTTCTTTTCTTCTTACTTAAATAACAGATCACAAAAAGTTAAATTAAATGATACATTTTCTAACATCTTACCTGTCAGAGCCGGTGTTCCTCAGGGATCTATCCTTTCACCTCTTCTTTTCAACATTGCAATTAACAACATATTTTACATCTCAGAGACTCTAAACTATTTACTCTTTGCTGATGATATTTGTGCTTATTTACCATTATCCAAAAGAAAAGAAGGCAATAACATTGACTCAAATAAGCTAAATTCAGAACTCAATTCACTTTATGAATGGTGCGACATCAACAATCTTCGAATAAACAAAGGCAAAACTAAATGTATGTTAATTTCGAATAAATCAAAAATAGACAAAAGCTTTCTATTTCAAACTGGTATAGAAGTAGTTGATAAATTTGAAATACTAGGTTTAATTATTGATAAAAAACTCAAATTTAATCATCATGTTGAAAAAATAGCATTAAATTTGAATAGAATAAATGGCATTTTCCCTTTAAAAACAAGACTGACAATATATAAGCAACTTTTCTTATCATACTTGAACTATAGCATTTTTAATTGGTATCCATATAGAAAAAAGCGCATTGAAATTATACAAAAAAAAGCATTAAGAATTGTTTTTCATCTTAAGTACAGGGACCATACCAGTGCCATTTTTAATGAAAATAATTTATAGAAAGTGGATGACATTTACCAACTTAGAGTTGCAATGTTTCTATTTAAAAACTTAACTGGTAAATTATATAATGTTTTTGGTAGCTTTATTAATTTTAAACCATCTCATTATGAAACAAGATTTTCCAACCAACCAATCATGGTAGACTACTCACTTAAAGGTTCGAACATTTCCATTCTTAAAAAAACTAATCAATTTTTCAAAAATCACATATTTTTGTATGATAATCTAGATGTTTCACACTTCTCATTTAAAAATAGAGTAAAACATTACCTTTTAGGTTTAAATAAATGTACATCTTAACTTTATAGTTTATATTTTTGTTAAAATTTTACTAATATCCTAAAAAATCTAATAACGGCCATACTTGGCTTTTCATTTTTTAGTATCTACATTTATGCTTTAATACATACCTTCAAACTTTTCATACTTATAAATATATACATATATATGTCTATTAATTATTAGAATGATGATCTTGTAATTGTTTTATTGTTTGTGAAATATTCTCCTTGCTTTTTTTTATCAATAAATCTTCTTCTTCCTCTTCTTCTATTAATTTGTCATATTTAGAAAAATTGTTTATCTTTTTATTTTTTCCCCCTTTTTTTTCTTTTCTGCATGCTTTAATCCTATGTGACATTAATTCGTCCATCAAAGCAAACCCAAATCTTTGAAAGCCTAATGCCAGTTCTTGGGCTCCATCGCCTATGAACTGTGTCACCCGAATCAAATCAAAATCAAATCAAAATCATTTTATTAATTTTTAGCACTATTTTGCTCTATTTATTTAAAATGGCTGGTATGTTTAAAATTACCAGAGTAGATCAATTTCCTCCTAAGCAAAAAGTGTTAACAGAAGAAAATAAATATTGGAATCTTTTTAAAGTATCTATTTTTGTATTTTATGTATATTTCATTATTGTATTACAATTAAATTAACATACTGTCTGTAATTGTTTGTATCTTCATTTAAAGTTAGAAAATTTTTTATTTTTATGTATTACATTTAAGACTAATGTTTTCAAAGGGAACGTAAATGAATATTTACTTTCAACTGAATTAAATAGGAATTACTAAAGTTATCTGCCTTATTTCGTCCTAAGTGGGTGCAAATTATGAATTTTTCGAATCGTAAATTTTATTTAAATATCTTTTTTAAATTGACTTATTTTATCAATATTAAAAATATCACATGTACTTCTATTAATTTCATCGATTGGCGTTAGCTCTAATTTAAATTATAATCAAATTTCAAAGTTGCTTATTTTCATTTTTGATTTCATTTTTTTCAAAGTCACCAAAATATTAACTTTTAGATTTTTGTTTAATCATTTCTCTTGTAGTTAATTTTATGTGTTAATCTATTAAATAATTTGCAAATTTAATTTATTTTTCGAAAATAGCATAATGTTTTCTAAGGCATCCTTATAAATTTATTTTGAATTTAAACTTTAGTCATCCGGTTTTCCTTCTCTGATATAGAATTTTATAATGGATTAAAAATCAAAATATGTAAAGTTTTAATTTATCTTCAAATTGTTTTAAATATAATATCTTCTCGCCAGGGGCGCACATCCTTGAAATTATTGGAGGGGGGGGGGGGGGGTGCGAAATTTTTTTGTTGCAATATTCAAAATTAGGGGTCTGGAAATACCATGGGAGACCAAATATTCAACCAATCCTTTAAAATATAGTGTATTCAGCCCACACCTAAAGTCCTTAATTTATAAGACTATTTATTTTTTTACAAAAAATACTATGCTCCTAGCGAAAATATTTTAATTAAATTTTCAGAATATACACTAGTTTAAAAAATCCAAAATTGTAGGGGGGGGGGACGGGTGGAATAGGCTTTTAATTTGAAAATGAAGTAGTCTACCAGGCACATTACAGGAATTGATAAAAGGATATTTGATTCATAGAGAAAACAACTGAAAAAAAACTGAAGGTTGGGTAGTTTTATATGAGTGAATGTAGTCTGAAGGCAAAGAGTCTACTAGACACGCTGCGATGTTTATATGAAAAAATGTGATTGATTCAGGGGCAAGGGTATAAAATGAAGTTATAATTGTGCAAACAAAAATAAAAGAATAAATTAAGATTGCATTATTTCATTTTTCTCAGCATCATTCAAAAATTGTTTAAACACTAAATTGATGCAAGCTACAAAAATCTATAAAAAGTAAAATAACTTTTAACATTTTTCAATGATTTGCCTTTTATAATAACTTTTAAGGAAAAAAGTCTATCAGAAAAAGTTATAGAGCTTCAACAAAAACTACAAATTTTTACAGCATAACTTAAGTTTTTTGAAAACTAATTTGACGTATCCCCTACAGCAGTGGTTCTTAACCTTTTTGTCATTGTGACCCCCTTTAAAAATTTGCTGTGACCCCCTTCAAGTTTTTTTTACTTATTTTTACTATATGTTTTGTTAAAACTTTTTTAACTGAATGATTTTATAAATAAACAATTATATTTTATTAAGTTCTTTATTTTGACTTTATTGAATACCTATGACATATTTTTAGCATAACAACACACACACACACACAACATGCACACTAACTTTCTTTTTCAGTAAGAAAAAATGTTTTCTTGTTCTTTAATAAAAATAAAAAAGACAAAAATTTATTCAAAAACAATACTAAATATATATATTAATGAGAAGGTTGGTACTGTTTATCAGATAAAATTTTTTCAAAACACGGCACAATGTTTGATAAGCAACATCTCATGTCCGCATCAATAACACGTTTATTACGTGAACTTGTTTTTAAGCTCATCATGGCACAAAATCCTGTCTCGCAGCGATAAGTTGAATGGGGACTGTACTAAAAATTGCATGGCACGTTTCAAAAGAACAGGGTAAACAGTTTCCAATTTTGCCCAAAACTTTGCAAGTGATTGTTCGTTGAAACAAGTTTAAGTTGAATGTTTTCTCGAATTTGGAAAAACTCAATCTTAGCAGAGATATTACTATTCTCAATTGCACTTTCGCTCACTGAAAAAGGTCTAAATATCCAAGCATCATTAAAACGATTCTTTATATTTGGAAAATATTCGTTTATTGCTTGGTTTACATGTGCAAGGTGAGCTAATATTTCATCACAAAAAGTACATTCTTTTTTGGTTGAAGAACTTAGAAAAGAAGTCATTTGAGGAAAAAAGCTCATTTCATTATTTTTAATATGATTTTAGATTGAAAACCTGCTATTTTATCTAAAATAATATGAGAAAAGGAAAGATTTCCTTGGAGACAGGTACTTATTGAATTCATTTCAGTAAAAAAATCTGCAAGGTAGGCAACTTTGGATAGAAAAACTTCATCCTTCATTTTAATTAAAAAAAAATTTTCTTTAGATTTAGAAGAGTACCCTTGTTCTAATAATGTTAATAGCGGTTCTCGAAGGTGAAAAAATCTATTTAATACGTTACCTCTCGAGAGCCAACGCACTTCTGTTTGCAGAAGAAGAACTGAAAAATTCATACCAATTTCTTCACACATATTTTTAAAAATTCTCGAAGTTGTAGCATTTTTTCTAATATGATTTACAATCTTGACAACTAAATCCAAAACTTCTCGAAGAGATGGCGGAAGAGTTTTCATCGCTAAAGCATAGCGGTGAATCATGCAGTGAGTGAAAGAGATGTGGGGTGCGGTTTTTTCAACGAGAGCTTTAAACCCAGATTTATAGCCAATCATTGATGGAGCCCCGTCAATTACATACTCCAACAAGCGTTTTCCAGCTTAAACTATGTTTTGCTAAAAAACTTTCAAGAATTTTGAAAACGTCTTCTCCACGAGCTGTGGTACTTAATGGCTCAGAAAACAAGTATTCTTCTTTTAAAGCTTGTTCTTCAAAATATCGAGCATAAACCAAAAGTTGGGAGCATGATGAAACATCTGTTGACTCATCAAGTTGCAAAGAATAAAAAGAACTAGCCTTCACTGCATTTACTGTTTGTATTAGTGTATCTTCACTCATATCAAAAATACGCTTTCTGATAGTGTCATTTGAAAGAGAAATTGATTTTAATTTTTCTGCTTGTTTTTGCCCAAGAACAGATGAAACTGCTTCTAAGATACAAGGTTTTATCAATTCCTCACCAATAGTATGAGGTTTCTTAGCTTTTGCAATGTTCAATGCAATTTAAAAGATGCTTTTAGAGCGGCTTTACTTTGCACAGCCAAGTGCCCAGTTGAATCTATCCGGCTTGCTTCTAAAGATGTTTCTTTTTGTTTAAAATAATTTAAACTTTTACCAGCGTGTTGGGTATGGACAGTTTCGAAGTGTTGCTTCAATTTACTTGGCTTTATACTTTCATGGCTTAAAACTTTACTACAAATAACACATTAGGGTTTAACAACTGAGATTTGAATAATACTTGTAAAACCAAATTTGAGAAAAGCTTCATTATATGTGCGTTTTTTTAGCAGACATTAAAACTGAAAAAAATATAAGTGAAATTATTGCAACAATCAAACGCTTGAAAATATTACGTAGCAAAGTTATGAAAAAACTTCAAAGTATACTCTTCTTTCTTTTATTATTATCATTGTTGTATGCATATGCAATATGATTTCATTTCAACTGATATTAAATAACAATGATAAAACAATTATTTATTATTGATGTAATTTGATAAAGTCAAAATGGAAAGAGAAATTACAGCCGTATGTGATATGTGTTAGGAAAATTATATAGAGCAAAAGCATGAAGAAAAGAAGCACTTTAAGATGACAAAAATGTGTTTTGACGACTACATATGGAGGATTAGAAAAATACTGACTAATTTCTAATACATTTATTATAAGAAATTTACATCCTGTTTTTGCGTAGAGAAAAAATGCTTGAATGTACCTTTTATCATTATCACAAAACGACTAATAAAAACAATTTTTAATCCGGTTTTCATTACCCCTCTAAGAATTTAAAATTACCCCTAAGGGGGTCACGACCCCTAGGTTAAGAACCACTGCCCTACAGCATACTCTATGGGTGGCATGGCAGGTTGGTTGAGATGCCTCTGGATTCGATTTCTCATCGATACGAATTTGTTCATAGTTTGACATAAGCGGTACATCAGTGCCTGGTCAATGAAAATACATCCGCTGCTGCACCTTACCTTTTACTCAAAATTGAAAAATTTGCTACATAATTAACATAAGAGAGAAAGGAAACAAAATAAACTAATAAAACAATTTTCACTATTTTAAAATGGAACCGTCTGTTCTCAGAATAATTTCAAAATAATAGGAGGCATAAAGAATGAGAGTTTATTTGATATTTTCAAGTTTTTATAAGCAGCAAACGCCAACGTTTAAGTAGCTAACCCTTATAGGGTGATTTAGTAGCACTTGTGTCTTTTACATATTGTAAAGAATCATAGTATACAAAAATGGTAATTTAATCACTTTTTATATAATTATTTAAGTCTAAAAACACAAAATCATTAAAAAATTATTTAAACTAACATAAATCAAAGTATACGAGGAAAGAAAATCATTGCGTTTTTTTGAATATTTTTGTCTACAAATAAAATTCTGACAGCTGTCATAAATAGATCAAGTACATTTTTAACAACTGAAACATTTTGTTTCGATATTATATTTTTATTATAATAATCAACAAATTTTCTTAAAAAAATGATTTAATTAATTATGTACAGTGTTACTTATAAAATATAACAATCGAACATTATAAAAATATCTCTACTCAAATACTAAGCAAATAGAGTATTCTTGCTTTTAAACTGAATAGCTAGTCAAAATATTCATTCCCAAATAACTATTGAAAAAAATTTCTTGACTTGAAAAAATTAAAATTTTCAAATGTTACAAAATGTAGCAAACGTAGTGATAAAGATTAAGTGACTTTTGTTGGAAAAAAATTCTTAGCGCAAGTCTAACAATATTCATTGATATAAAATTGTAACGATTGAAAACTATTTTAATTTAACTCTAAATGCAAATTAGACAGAAGCAGTGGCGTAGTGTGTGTGTGCGCATGAGTGTATTGTGTGTGTGTGTGTTGTGTGTCTGTGTTTGTGTGTATCAGGGATGGATCTTGGTCAAAAATTGGGGGGGGGGGGGCTGTGCCACTTCCCCTGAAATTTATTTTTCCTCCCATCCCGAAAAAAACGATTTCAATGGTGAATCAATAGTGAAATGATTATGCGAAAATGCAAATATTTCTAATGGCGTTGGCATTTTTGTAGATCGTTTTTTTATGTCTCACAATCTCTGCATTTGGGCTAAAAGAAAATCTTGGTCGGTGGTGGGTACTTGTACTGAAATGAGAAGGTTTATCCCTCCTGTCATGAAAAAACAAAACCTGAAAAAAAGAAAAATGAAGGAGTGCGATTCTTTTACCCTGTTTACAGAAGTCCCTAGGCTGACACCCTACGTTCCAATGCGACATGCTCCCACAATTTCAAAATGGTACACGTGATGTCAAGTCAGCACTACTCAAATATTTAATTTTTGGGTTCGAAGAAAAAACCAGAATCCATGCTCGTATACAACAAATACAAGTGCGGCGTCGACAAGGCTAACCAAATGCTGAATATGTATACCACTTATAGAATAAACTTTAGATGGCGAATGGTGATCCAATTATCTTGATATGGCTGCTCTAAATACTTACATTATCATGAATACAAACTGTCCTGATCAATATAACTCTAAAGACGGGTGGAAGAAAACAGATCCTTAGAAAACTAGCTTTTAGTCTTGCTGAAACATCCATCAAAATAAGAGCACAAAGCGATCAAATACCGCAAGAAATAAAACTTATCTGGCAATCCTATGGTTTTGTGAAAGAACAAAGTGCTCCTCCTCACAAAGTTCCAAAAGAAAAGGTTGTTTTTATTCCAACTGCAAAAGTTGAGTTTTTCAAGTATGTGGAAAATGTCAACAAAACACCTGCAACAAGCATGCAAAAAAAGTTTGTCAAAGCTGCTTTTCTATGTCTCAATAAAGACTTTGATATTTCCATAATTTTTTATTTTGAAGATTGTTTTAAGTTCATAAAAATTTCATTTAAGTTCACTCTAAATTAAAGTTAGACAAGCTTTTTTCCATTTGATAGACAAAAAAGTTCATGCAAAATAAAAAAAATCTTCTGAACCCCCGTTTAATTTTTTTATATAATTTGATTTAAATTTGTTTAATTTAAGTTTTCAGAGTCTCATAATTGTAGCAATCTGCTTTTAATCAGCGTAGTCACGCTTTTTATTCACACCATGGCCGTGCGGCCCTGTTTGACCATGCGAGGAGATTTATAATATAGTATAGTCCTACATTGCATGCATGATGTGCGTTGGTGTAGGATTATCTTTTATATCCCAAGCATTTATAAATTATAAATCTTTTAGCATTCTGGCTTTCAAATTCACCACATTCGTATGCTATATAATATATTAATTTTCATCGTTTATCCATGATATTCGATAAATATTTCTTCTCCTCTTCATTGATGAAGTTTTTCCTGTTGCGCATTTCCTAACTGTTCATGATTTTGTTAGTTTTTTATCCTTAAAAGTTTGATTCCCTCCTTTTTAAGCAGTTTCATGGATATGTCAGTTCTAAATTAATTGTGTGTTTTTGCAAAGAACAGAAAGATCCGTGGTAAACGTTGTTGATGGTGGCTAAAAAGAATTGCTTTATGAGGTTAGCGCATATTTTAAGGTGAGTGCTTTGGAATACCCTTTTGTAAGTTTCGTTTTTCGGTTTTAAGGAAGATTTTCAAAACGGCTTAAAAACAGTGTTTTTATAAGCGCTTTTTAGCACTAATTGTAATTCCTTTTTAGTGAAAACCTCTATTTTAGGGAGACTTTTATTGAGTGAGAGTTTACATTGTATTTTAATGGCGATAAAAATGGCCAATAAAAAAGTGAAAAAGTGCATGTCTGAACCTGACCGACCACATATAAAATAAATGCTTAGTGAGATGAGAAAATAAGAAAACCTTATGATGAGTTATTTTCTATCAAGCTGTACCAGTTAATATTTAATGGAATGATTTTCTAGTATTGGCATAGGTTAAGATTGTTCAAATCAGTACAACCGTTCACATTTATGAAATACGGTCTATGGTAACAGATTTATTTCAATAAGTTAGGGCTAAAGCGGGCTGTATCAGACACTTTTTGTTAATTATACTTGAAGAAAACGTTCATATTATAATGGAAAGTATTGTATAAGTTGTGTGAAATTTGTGGAATTCATAATTTTAAGGGAAATTTAATATCAACTTTGGCAGATTCACAATAAGTCCCCACAGTTCCATTATTGTGAAAGATGACACTAATGTTATTGTATAAAAAGCTTAAAAATCTATTTTGTCTAGAGACTGCTTTAAATTATTTTTTTTTATGTGGTTGATAAAAAAATAAACCCCTAAAACCCCAAAAAACACTCCAGAGGTCCGCCAAAAAAAAAAAAAAATTTGTTGACCAGTGTTATAATTCATATTTACAAAATCCTCAATCATTGCTCGCTTAGTCAAATACATTTTTAAGGCTTGGCAATTTTTTTCTTCAAGCTTGAAGATTTTTGAAGTATAGGATATCTGTAAATAATACTTTAAGGAAAGTTCCTTCAACTAAAATATAGATTTTTATATAGTATTGTAGTAACTAATTAACCCTATTATCCCATATTTAAGTAATTAAGTCAACGTTAAGTGAAACCCTCAATGAAACAAAGTGCCTTTTAGAAATGATTTCCTGAAAATAATTTGCATTCTTAATCATGTTCTTTAATGAGTAAGGTTGGTTAGACACTCGGTTCAGATAACTCAAGGGTTTGGGTTCGATCCTGCTTCAAGCCTACTTTCCTTATAGTTCGATACAAGCGGCGCAATTGGGCCTTCTCGGTGAAAGCACTCTGTCGTACCTTTACCATTACTATATATAATACATAACTAACCACACTAACACATACGGTGTTTCTACAACTATTACTGTTCATACAGATTTTTGTCGATGATCTTAATTTCTAAGAACAAAACGTCAAAAGATATTTGACGAAGGTGTCCATTGAAAGAATATAACAAATAATCTATTTAAGCAAAGATTGTTTTCGATAAAAGTGCCTTCTTCAGGCTTTATAAAATGATAAATCGGAAAAAATTGGTTAAATTTTATAAAATTGTTTTCTCACTGTGAAGAAATTTTTTCCATTTAAAACTAAAATGAAATATTTGTATATAACATTTTTTTGTGTTTTTATTGGATGAAAAATTATCAACATTATCTTGTCATTTTTGCTCTTCCTTTTTGACGCTTGAATCGTGATATTTCTCTTTTCCTAAATAATCCTTTAATTTTAATTCAAGTATCAGTAAGGAATTTTTATCCCTTCTAACTTAACTTCATGCTCTGAATTGTCTATTCATACAATTTTTAGTTCATAAATATTGATTAAAACTATGCTAAATCTAGGTTTTTGTATTGTAGTCACATTCATCCTTGGAACAAACTGGAGTTACAACTCATTTATCCTTTTGCCCTAACGATTCTAATGATTTAGCTATTTCATCAACGTCAAAGGTAATAACTTTATTTACTTTTCCGCTTATATATCTATGTATATCTTTTTAGTGTACCAAGAGCAATATTATTAATTTTTATATCAATCTTTTGAAGATTATTCTATAATTCAATATTAGAGTCCATTCAGTCAAGTGTTCTACCTATAAAAATGGATTTATTTACTTTTAAATACGAAATAAAGATTTAAAATAAAACATATTTTATTGAGAAAATTGAAATGCTTAAGTAAATAAAATTATTTTATTGGATTGCTCTTTTATATCCAAATTTGCAAAAACGCGATAAGAAAATGCGACATCTTTTTAGTATAACGTTGCCTTTTTTTTAATTCAAAGAAAAAATTAAAGCGGGCGATTTAGATACAAAAAATGATTTAAATTTATTAGAAAAATAATAATTCTTAAAGACAAAAAATGAAAAAAAACTTAATTTTAATTCTTTTGAATTAAATTATTTTAAATATTTTTTTTTGAACTTTTAATAGATTTATATGTAATACTTTTTATTTTTGAAAGAGTCCGTTGTTGAAAGATATACCCCTATTTTTATGATAATTTTGGAGCTCCAAGGCCCATTAGTTGAAGGGAAGCCTGTTTTACATACCCATATTTCCAAAATTATCTTTGCATCAAATCGAATACACTTTGATCAAATCAAATCTCCATCGAAATGTCGATTTATTTATGAATAAGTTTTAAAAGATTCTCTTTGTTCTCTTATTCTTTTCTCCTTATTTTCTATAATGGCCTTTTTTTGCAATAATGTTAGTAATACTCCCACCATTCCTTTTTTCAATAGCTCCAATATTCTAAATTATCATAATTGCAGATATCAGTCTACAATCCTCAAAGTAAAGAAATCATTCAAACGTTTACAAAGTCTTCAAAAGCACTTTACAGCGGCTTCTACCGCTCTGATGCGGAGTTATTGATCGCTGGAGCTGCAGATTCCAAACTTAGGCTCTTCAACCCATCCACCAAATCTCAGTTGAGGACGTTCAAAGGACACAAAAAGTAAGCGCTCTTTTTTCACAACGTCCTTTACATTTCTCTTTGCGTCCTTTTTTCAAGTCTTCTTTTATTTATACATCAATACCCTCCCCTTTCACCCAATAATTTTCAATTTCTCAGTTCTATGTCTTTTTTATAGCATTATTCCTTAAAATCTTTGTTAATAAACCAGTACAAATAACTTCATTTTCATGTATTATAAGGCGTATAACTTAGGGAATGGAATTGCTAATTCATATGAATTTAAGGTTTCTAAAAAATTTTAAACTATAAATTTCTATTAAAAAGGCCCGACTTCATACCTGACAATTCATAGTCCCATGTCCTAAACATATTTTGAAACAATTAACTTTACTAACTAAATATATGTGTAGGTTGAATATAACAATCATATAATATGATTCTTTGTTTTTCTGTGTTAATAATCTAGCTTTGTAACATTTCATTGCTAAAAACATTAAAATTTAATTTTAAGCAGCAATGCATATAAATGTGGTCTGGTTGCATTACCAATGATCCTAATACAACCCTTTCCATATGATCTTTAGAAGACAAAGTCATTTTTAACCTTCGAACACCAAATATAGATTCGGCTCAACCAAAAATTCTGCTTCCTAAAGATTTACAAAAGGTATCATTTTACAGTCATGGTATTAAACCTTCACTTGGTCAGAGTATAGCATATCTAGCCATAGAAACCGCAGCTGTGACCATCGATTTCAATAACTGGTAAATGCCAATAAGGAGGGATAAAGAATTAATTTCAACATTAGTGATCTATCATATATGCATGATTTTGCTCTCTTGTTGAGCTAAAACTATCAACAAAAAAGTTCTTATAATTATTTAATAGCTTGATGTCTCATTAAAAAAAATAAATCAACATAAAACTAGTGTACTAAAAATTGTCAATTGTTTGTTCAAACATTGTCTTAATTAATTAATTAATTAAGTTGTTTGTGACGTTCGCACCCATCCTTTCGGATATCGTGGCCCGCCCGGAATGCTGAGTCCAAGTCTACCTGGACTTTCCATCCCACTAACCGCCTACCGGCCCTTGTTACTGCATAGCTTGTTATATATATATTATTTTACAAGAATTTATGTTACAATATATAAATACATCTGAGTGAACGATACTATCCTAACGCGAGCGCTCCCAATTTGGGAAACAAACTTATTGTCTAGTGATAGCTTGATTACTAACCACGTAGAATCGGGTCGCTAGAGCACTACCTAACCGTAAAAACCTTTGAATTCTTCAGAGGAAGAAAACCAGGGTAAAAAACCGGCACATTGTCTGAATAATCAATTCAATGTCAATAGGATGGATGCTTTTGTTTTGTCTAAACCAGTTTAACTAAGTTTGGCTCTGTTTTGGCCAATGCAACTTTCATATCATTACTCACTTCCTATCTGTTTGCTTTCAGTTTCAATTAGCATGGAAAACGCTTGCTCATAGTCATGTAGTGGCAAATTGAACCAAAACTTTCAGAGCCATCTTTGCAACATCAGCATAGGACTCTCCCATTTCAATCCAAAAATCCCTATAAGATTTTTCACAAAAAACATGTTTTGCACCTCCTCAATCATTAATCAAATCATTAAACTGTTTTTGAATTAAGAATTCTTCTGAGGCCAATAATCGAGATTATAAACGCGTTTTTGTTAAATTGATGCTATTTTACGATTTTTAAAAGAAAAAAAAAAAAAATTTTTTGGTAAAATTTTTTCCGGGGGGGGGAAAAAGGGGGATGGGGTCCCTTTTTCTTGCAGCGCAAGGTTAAGGAAATTCATAGATTCAAATATGTTCACTAAAAATGATAGGAATATACGAAAACGGACATCAGAAAATTCTACATGAATATCTAGTTATGCTTTCCAGAAATTGCTGGATTTCTTTCCATAGTATCACTTGGAAAATTTTCCTTTGGAAAGCCACTTCACGTTTGAGTGCAGCAACATTTTTTCGAATCTGAAAACAAACAAGATTTGAAGCCTTTACTTTATTGAAATGCACTGTTTTAATGACTTCATTGAAAACATTTCAATTCGCAAAGGGTTCCGATTATATCTGCAGATTTTTGCAATCAGAGTCTGAAAACTAGAACAACAAAAAGAAATTGCTAGAGCACGGTCATTACACTCCAAGTGCAGGTTCTGCCTCAATGCCATGTGCTGTAAAAAATTGCCACCTTATCAATTATTTCTCTTGTAGTTGTTCTACTGCTAAGAGTTTAGCAAAACAAAAAATTGTCTACTAGGTGCTTGTCAATGTCATATACATATTATAAGTCGAATTTCTAATCAATAAAACCACCTCTTATATTATGTCATCAGACATCTCTCCTATTAGTCTTCTAACGGTATCATTTGACAGGAAGATATTCTTCAATTGTGCAAATCCAGAACTTCTTAGCACATTCAATATATCTTTGCAGCAAGGTAATATCAACTGTTCTGCTATGTTGTGGGACTTTTTGACAACAGTTATTTGGAAATTTTATAGAAGGCTTCAGCCTTTTTTATTTTGAACAGTTTCGTTTTTTTATATGGGAATTATTGACGATTATTAGTAATTATATCTCAGTTTAATTATGATTGAAAATAGTCATCTATACTTAATAAAATTTTTTTATTGTAATTAATCTATATTTTCGTAAGTGTAGCCTAATAATTTCCCTAATTACTTTATGGTTGAAAGCTTTTCTTAAAACTAATATCTTTTTAATATATATATATAAAGACTTCACTTAAAAATTAAGATCTCCGCCATTATTTGAGCGCAATTGAGCTCAGAGTCGGCGTTTCAAATGGAAAGTGTCATTTCCTTCTTTTATTGTGATTGTGAAGTCTAATATGTGGCTTTTTTCAATTTAAGTGAAGTGCACTTTGCTCGATTCACATCAGATAATTTTCATGTAATCTCTGGATCAGACGATAAAAGCATTAAATATTGGGATATTTCAGAAGCTAAAACCATAAGTACATATCTTGAACACACAGTAAGACTATGCATAAATTTTTATGTCTTTATTTTTGTACTTATTCTCGTAATGGGCGAGTATTGTTGTTTTTTTTGTATGTGTTCCCCCCCCATATGGCTTTCAGAATAAAATAAATTTCTGTATCGAGGATTCATTAAACTTAATTTATTGCCCGAAGATACTATTCCAATTTGTCGAATACTAAAGCAGAAAACTGTCAGCAGAAGATAGTATACTTAAAATATGGGCATATTTTAACAGCTTCGTTGCATGATTGCAGAGTCTGAGATTTTGGAGTAGCAGGGCTCGCAATCTTTGAAACACGGAGTCAGACTCGGAGTAAAAAAAGTTGTCTATCTCTGACTCCTAAAATTAGAACATTGAGTTGTAATTATATTTGTTTATTCATAATGGGAATCTAATCAGAGTAGCGCTTTTTGGGCCTAATTTGACATTTTTCAAACTATATCTGGATATTTATTAAAAAGATGTTTGACGAATGTGTCTATTGATAAATAATTTTTCAAAAAATTTAAATGACACAACTAATATGAAAGAAAATTAAATTTCTTTCTGAATACAAATAAAAATGAATAAGAGCGAGATTTTTGCGAGTATCGGAAATCGGAATTCTGTAGATCAGCTTTGACTGGGGCCAGAAGAGATGTGTGTGTATGTATATATATGATTTTCTTAAATATCTAAGTCTGTTTGTGATGTTAGTATATAGGGATATGGGATTTAATGATGTATTATTGTGATTTGAGGAGGAGATGACCCTGGTATGTTTGGAGAGGAAGTTGGTAATCGCGTGTGGGTAAGCCAAAGATCGAGTGGTTGGAGATGTGTAGCTTTGTGCGGGGAGTTGAATAGGTGTTCTGTGTTGTGTGGGCATGTTTTGCAGTGAGACGAGGGGTGTGTTTTGAGGCTGATTTTGTGCATCTTAATTCGGCGAGAGTACGTCTGCTGTTGATTGGTAATGATGTTTCAGATTTATGTATGGTGGGTGATGTTGAGGTAATTGGTGAGTGGTGACCGCGTGTGTGTGGAGTTTGGTTGGCGAGTAGTGTACGTCATACTTTTAGTAAAAATTAAAAAATTTAATTTACACCTACTCATTTGTAATTTACTGCCTAAAGAGGTAAAAGGAAAAGTTATTAAAAAAAAATTTTAAAATTATTTATGTTAACCTAGAGCGGGAAGGGAAGATGAAGTTTTGTCAATAAAAATTCGTATAATATTATATGTTGTACAAACATTTGTTTATTTATTTGAAATATTTTCAATCAAATTTTTATTAAAAATTAAAAACATTTTAAACAAAAAAAATAATATATCTAAATTTTACATATTGACTAGCAAATAGGGAACGTCTTTTTTACTTTTTAAAGAAAACTATTTCAGCCGCCTCTGTGACCAACTTTAGTGCTCGCTCACAACTTTGTGTATGCAAAGAATACGGAAGAAGTTTTCAAAGTTTGGAAGAAGTTTTGGTGGAGTACTTTTCAAGGCATGGAGCTGCCTGCGTGACATTTTTGCTGTGAAAATAGGCTCTGTTACACTTTCTTTTTCCCAATCTAAAAGTGTTCTGAGATTAGTAGCATTAAGGCTGACTGTACTTGGAAACTTAAAAGGCCGAGTACTTACCACCGGTCCATATTCATTGCCATTTCTTAACTTTTCTATTATATCAATAGCAAAATCTCTATCAACCAACATTTCAGAACAGAGTAAGAAACATGCACGTTTTCTGCATGAGCCCACCATGATTCAATTCATATCTTGATTTTGCCAAAGCTTAAATAATTAAATTATCTTAATTAATATTTATAGCTTTATCTTAATTTCAAAAAAGATAGGTAAATATAACGATAAAGTAAAGGCAATTTATTGGGCACAACGTTAAAGGATCATAAATTTTCGCTGACAATCAGCTTTTTCCAATAAAAAACCACAATCTTCTTCAGAGCGAGGAGAGTTCTTGTTGTAGTAACCAGTGATATGTGTACTAATGGTGGTTACTAATGCAGTAATCAGTTTCTTTCAGAGCTACGATTGTTGTATCCAGAAAGAAGTAAAAGTCCCAAAAATCGCATCATAATTATTTTATCGATATCAAAAGAAGGATCATTTTTTTCTCTTTTAGCAAATTTATTTCTTTTTCATATCATCAAAAAAGAAAAGAAATGCTTGAGATTCATCATAAGATAAAAGAAAATCTGGCAACTTTTTGATGCGATCTTTTTCAGAAGAAATTGAACTAAATCCTTTATTCAAATGTTTACTCTGCCAATTTGGTATTAGTAATTTTGATTTTTTTGGTAAATTTTAATTGTGCTCATTAGTATCATCATGTGAATCTGCGTTTATAAATACATCCAGCTCACCTGAAATTTCATCAGGAATATTTTGAACTAAATTTTCTTCATCATAATCTTCTATATCACTTTCTTCTCCACCTTCTGGTAGCCCAGTAATTATAATATCTTTTACATCAAGCATGTCTTTTTTCAATAGTTTCTACGGCATCTTCCAAATAAATAGAATTAAACAATTTGATAAAAAACAACTATTAGTGAAATTTTGTATTAGGTTTATTTTGAATTATATATTAACCCAAGGTCTACATATGTAGATCTAATTTCAAACTCTAATACTAGAGAAATAAAAAAATTAAAATTAAGTTTTTTTTTCATTTTTTTACTTTAAGAATTATTATTTTTTTAATGAATCCAAAAATATACTCTTGAATCAAAAATTCTTTTTTTCAGATTTTTAAATTTATATATGTTTTTATAAATTTTGAAAATATAAAAATTAATTTTTTTTTATTACATAAGAGAAATAAGGTTCAATGACCTTATATAGGGAATTAAATCTGAAATTCAAGAAAAAACGATTAGTTTCAGAAGGATCTTCAATCAAAATTAGGGTCTACATTTGTAGATTTTGGGCTAATATGGGTTAACCTATATAGTCCCCATGTGTTAATAGAAAGAGACAACGAGAATTCTTTTTTCAAATTGTTCAAAATTAAAAGCTAAATGCCCAACAGCTACTTTGCACTCTATAAGTTTATTGAAATCCTTATTGCTAATCATCTTCTCTAATTTTTGTACTAAAACCTTTGAACCAATGTTTCATATAAAAGAGTAAACAGAGTACCAATTCTTTCTAAAATATTGGGAAATTTTGATAAGATGTGAAGAGTAAAAAAATACTTTTCAGTGCTTAAAGATATTTATGATTTGGGATAGTTGAACTCGTAGAACTGAAATTACGGTCAAAATTCAGCAAATTTTCAGAAAATCTTTTATTCAATTTTTGTCCTTCTACAATTGACATTTCAAAATTTTATGATGTTTTAGTTTTCTTTTAAATCTATTACATTTTACCTCATTTAAAGTCAAATGTATCTTTTCACCCACAAACTATGACTTTAAGTCAGGACTTATGAAAAAACATAAACACTTGGCCTAACTGAACCTAGTCCGATTTTAAACTTTTACGTTGAACCATTTTTAAATCTTTTTTTCGCATTCTTCAAGGATTACGTCCGATGTGGCTTTGTGAGTGCTAAAGACTCAAACTTCTTTCTTTCTGGAAGTTACGATCACACAGCTCGCTTTTTCGACGTTCGACTTGGGAGTAGTGTTTTCTCCGTTGATCATGGTGATCCCATTTTCGCCGTTTTGCTTCTTCCTAACCCGTCCATAATCATTACAGCTGGTTTATTATTTTTATCTTTCTCTCTAATTTGCAAATCTAACTTCAAGTCTTTTTTCATGCTAATCGTTGGGTCTTAGTCACCAATTTTTTGGCTTTAACCCCTGCTTGACAGACTCAAGAATCTAGAAAACGAGGTTACTGAAACTCTATAATATAAAACTTAAGCGTGTCAATGTTTGTGTGTATTCACTTGCAAACTGCATCGTCACGGTAATGACACGCTCACTCGCCCAAACTTCTTGCATTTCAATTCTTGTGCCACTTGATCGTCACTGTCCCTCACTCGCCCAAACTTTTGTCATCATCAGGAGTAGTTCGCCTAACCCTTTATACTATTCAACCTAACAAATGGCGAGACCGGCTAATTTTGGTATGAAAAGTACTATAATACTCCCATGTAATCGTTTTGTAATTGAGATATTTTTGTCTAATAATATCTTATATGTCCACAAATATGTTCCTAATCATAAAAATGACTTTAAAAAAAAAGAATTTCACATGGAATTTAAATTTATTGAATAAAAAATATTCAATCTTTTCAAAAAGAGTTTAAACACAAAGTTTAATGAGTTTTACATATAATTGTTCTACATATGACACACTTCGATGTTCTTCTACCCTTGGATACACATTGTAAATAAAAAGCTCTTGTCAAAGTTTTCCGTTCTGATTCAGTCAGGGTGGGGAATAGGAGAGAAAATATTCGACTTCGCCTAAAGAAGAGTCACCTCATGCTTACAAAAATAAACTTTTTAAAAAAAAAAAAAAATTATAAAAAAAATTTATTAGATGCCGACTCCAACTCCTATCCCTTTGAAATCAATATTCATTTCAATTTTGATAACCGTAACATGATAATAAATAGCTAATTCAGACGACGAAAATCTTACTCCTATTTCTTCCTTAGCTAAACATAATGCTGTCTTTTTTATGAAATTCTTTCTTTGATTTTGCTTTGGCAGACTACAAAAAAGCATATGCCCTTTTTCTGTTTCTTATAAAATCTATAGATCCTCATCATTTTGTTAGCTACGTGAACGTCACCTTTGAATTCATTGTAAGATAGCAAAGTTTTCAGTTTTGAAGTGGCAGTGCAAATTTTTATGTAATGTTAGAGGACCCAATATAAAAGACTTAAATTTTGGATTTCCGATTTTCTTGGAGTATAAACACAATGAAACGATTCAAAGTAGATTGTTCTGATTTCACATTTGTAAGGTTTTAATTCTTGATTTGACCTGTATACTCTAAACAAATGCCCAGTAACAATCTTTCTACTAGGCTGTTTCGCATAAGGATATATATCTTTGCACCGACAGCGAGTTCATGACTCGTCAATAAACTTATCTTTATATATGTCATAACTGGAATAATCTTGAATAACACTTTTAATCCAACTGTAATGTTAAATCCGTTATTGTTATCGTCTATTACAGTCTCTGGCAACCTATGGCACAAAGCACAATGGTTTTGATGAATGAATTTTTGCTATAACCATATTTTAAGTTGAGAAGGAACTGGGCATTTTGTGTAATTACAAAGCAATACAAAATTCCAAAAATATTTTTTGAAGATGGTGCACTCAGATCTATTTAGAAATGAAGAAGAATTTTTATGCAAAACTAATATGCATATTTATGTATGCATTCATATTTATTCATGAAGAGATTTTTCATTATTTTTGAAGAATAACTGATAACTAACATCAATATCAAAATAAACATCATGGAATGATTATTATCAAAATGATATATTATGAAAATTATTATATAAATTTATTTTAATAGATAGCGTTAAAATAAAGAGATTATTTATGCTTTTGCAGTATATTTCTCATGTTGAAATAACTCATACCAGTGATCTGGTTTCTCAGATTTACCAATTACAATTGACAAAGAAATGGCTAAAATGTTAATGCCTATCTATTGAAATTAAAAAAATGCATTTGAAATGAAGTTTACAAACGGTGACAGAATTTTAAATAGGAGAATAAATTCTAAATGGAATTCTTCTTTTTTACTTTTCTCAAATGATTAGGGGACGGTCCCCCTCCTCCCTGCCGTTTATTTGGTCCTCTGGGTGAATTACCTTCTCCCTATCTTCAGTTTTTAAAATTTATTAATGACATGTAAATGATTATGGTGATAATTTTTAAAACTTTGCCGTGAAACATTTTAGTTGGAATAACTGATCTAGTTTTTTTCTATTAAACACAAATTGTGAAGAAAGATGTTTATCAAATATCCCCATTTGATGTGTAAAATTTTTTTTGTGTTACATCATTTTTGGTTTTGGATAAACTTTTAATTCTAAATTGAAATCCATGCCTAATTTTCTTGATCTTTTGAGTTTGATTTCTTATCTAAGAAAAAATACAAACGGTAATTTGAAAAAATCCTTACAAGAGAAGCTTTATTTTTAATTTTATTTATTCTTCTCTAACAAGAACCAAATCATTATTTTCATACTTAACACTCTGTAAAACTCTTTTCCAAAAGTTTTTCTTTCAATTAAGAAGACGGAAATGCTATAATTTCACTCCCAAAATTTTAAATTAAAATAATTTTTTACTTTAAGTTTATTAGTTTGTTAGATAGTTATTAATTCAGTTAATTATCTATTGAAGTAATATTATCTTGTGCTCATTTTGCTTCTAAATTTTTTCGGTCAGGCGGTCCAGTAATAAAGTTTTGGGATGTTGGAGCGGGTGGAAAGCTGATACATGAAATGACTCCACACCATAAAGCAATCACTGCTCTATCCTTTTGCCGTTCCTTCTCGCGCATCCTCTCTTCTTCTCTGGATAAACAAATTAAAGTGATAGATGTTGACACTCGTAAAACGCTTCACTCTTTCGCGCAAGAACACGCCATATTGAGCTTGGGTGTTAGCAATGACGACGCTCTGCTGGCATTCTCCACCACCAACTCCATCGTGAGAATCAAGGAGTATCAGGCGCGGAAAAAGTTGCTCGACGATTCCAAAGGCGTAGAAATGAGCACGTTCCATTACGTGCGGCGTATATCGCAATTGAACGCGAGACAGCCAAACCTCACAACCATTCGTCCCAATGATGTCTACCGCAATGGCTACAAACACGCTCATTGGGACATCCTTTTAAAGAGGTGCCAACCGGGAAAAGCCCTGGATTATGTCCTGCATGTCAACTTTGCAAAGAAATCTGCAAATGTTGTTGTCGCTGTTATGCAGCAGCTTTTACGAATGGGACAACTTGATTCTGCGATTGCAGGCAGATCCTACGCAAGTTTGTTTCCGCTGTTGAAGTTCATCGTTGCTAACATCACTGATCACGCTTACACCAAAGTCCTTCTCAATGTGGCAGTCTTGACAGTGGATATTCATGCTCCTAAGTATATCTTCTTTATTACATTGCTTGTTTTATCAGGAGAATCGAGTTCCCATTGTGTAAAATTTTGAAATATATTTCAATGACACATCCTCCACTTTGAAATAGTACGAATACTGAAAATAGTATATTCATCATCTTCAGTTAAGCCTGGTCTTTATCCTAGCTAGCCAAGGTCGGCCATAAGTTTGCAGCGATTTCTCCATCTTCTCCCTTCATCTTAGCCTCTTCAACCTTGAGATTTTTCTTCTTCATATTTTCTTTATCGACATCTCACGTCTTCTTTGGTCTACCTCTCTTTACTTTTCCACTAACATTTTTATTTCTAATTCTTTTTGTCAATAGTATATTATTTATAATAAAACTTTCTTATTATCAATATTATCCATATTATAGTCTACTAAATCAAGGTTTCTCAACCGTGGGCCACTCCTCTATTTTTTCGGGAAAATTATCTTTCAAAAATTTAGTTTTTACCTAAGAATTTAATGGAGTCATAATGTCAATCAAAGTAAAAATTTTCTAATCATAAGTCTCAGCTGAATGATGACTTATTGTTCAGAATTGAAGATTTGTTTGAACTCCAAATAAAAGAATGGTTGATGGATCATTTTTTCTGTAATATGGAAGCTGTAGAAGAAAATTTATGAGAAGAATTCATTGAATATAAATGGAATAAAGAATTCAAATTAAAGATTGAAAAAAGTGAAAGATTTTAGGCATTTTTTACTTGATAATGGCCGATTTACACAAAAAGTTTGTAAAACTCTGGTCTTAATGATGAATTCTTCCAACTCAATCATTAAAATTTTTCCAACTGTCTCTTCCTTCTAAATTCGTGAAAAATCGCTAAAGTTTCAATATTCACAGTCTTTTTATTTAATTAATTAGCGTTGGTTTCTAATGATTTAGTTCGTTTCTGGGTCCTTAATCGATATAAGACCAATACAAAGAAATAATTCATTTTTATAGTATATTTATAATAAACGCGACTTTGTAACTTCAAATAAAAACGTCATTCCCTTAAAATTTACTTTTAACTTAATCAGCAAAATTTTAATTTCCTTTTTGAAATCTTTTATTGCATATTTTGATTTATTTAAATTTTTATCTCACTGAATTAAGTCATTTCTTTTTTTTAATATTGATCATTATATCCAAAAAAGAACGCCAAACTCCTTAGGAGAACATTTTGTAAGGAAAGTATGAATCGGAATATTTTTAAATTAAAAAATAAACAATATGAATTTCGATGATAATGTTTCCTATTGATTACGAATTTTTTTAAATGCAATATACCTGATCTATTTTACAACGGCCCGATAGCTGTAGTCTTAGAAATGGACTTATAACTAAAAATCGTTTGAGTATATAAAAATTAATTACTACCAGCATATAAATGGTATTTAAAATGTATATAATAAATATTATAAGTATATAATTTACAAAAATATGGCAGAAAATGTGATGTTTTTACTCAAATATGATATTGTTAAAAAATAAATTTTTTTGTTTTATTGAAATTTTGTGACAAATAAAAGATAGAGAAACAATAACCCTAAAAACTTTAAGGTAGTCCTGTCTGCTTTTTTCTTAAAATAGATGATTATTACACTAGAAATCTTTTCATTTATGTTGAGCACCATCAAAAGAGATAGGTAACTGAAGTGGTACTTGAAAATGTGGTCGTGAAGCAAATATACGAAAACTCATTCCTTGATATCAACGCTGGAAATATTTTTTGGAATAAACGTGTAACTTTTGTTTTATTCACAGTTCAAACCTTTAGTGCAGATTATGGCAATTCTAAATTATAGAGATGCTACCTCAATCCTATTTAGTTAGATGTGGACTGGACAACGCACAGATTCTCCTCATTCTTATATTGAAACTGGATACGAATCACCGCACAAAATATTACACAAGCATTACAAAGAGCAACATGAAACATCCATGCCAATGCAGAAGGAACTTTGTGCGTTTTATACTAACTCACTATTTATTTGTATTTTGATTCAACTTACCTATATTTGGAGAATCTTTTTACTTTTTTATAAGATAAAATACTCTAAGCAGAACTACACATTATAGTTACCAAATAAGATCACTGTTGCGGGGGACGTGAAAAGAAAGGTTTTATTGATACAAAAGATGGTTAACTGGCAAGTATCATTCACGTATGACCGCATGCTAAATAGTACAGTTAAGACTCTATTTTACTACAAAATATTTTACAAAATATATTTTACAAAATATATTTTACAAGTATATTTACAAAATATACAGAAACATTGGTCATTTCTGTATCCAAAAATAATTCGAATAAATTTAATTTTTGATGCGCCCAATCTAAATATGTTTTGGATTCCTCAGTCATTTCAATTCTAAAATTGTATTTCTCAAAATTCTTAGCAAGCTACTAGTATTCAAACCAGTTTCCTTTATTTTGGACTCTAAAATATTTCAAAATTTTAAGAAAAAAAATGAAAAGTTGATTTTTCAGTGTGTAATATTTCTCACGATTTTTCGCCATTTTCCGAAATTTTTATAATTGCTTTTATAAATATTTGTTTAAAGTTTGGTTAACTAATCAATAATATTTATTTATATGCTACATGGAATAATTCTCAGAATAAGTTTGCTAAATAATTCTTATGATATGGGTATGTTTCAATTTTACTTTAGAACTTGAGTGATGTAATTGTTTGATAATTTTAGTTTTGGTTGTGACGCAAGTACAGACGCCCAATTCAAAATATTGTCAAAGTTATGTGCACGCCATTCTAAGTTCGCCATGCTGTGCCATAGAGTGATCGGGTTGGCTGATTGTATTCACCAAGAAACGAAAAGTAAAGAGTGCGAGGAAGATGTCTTCATCTCCACAATGCTGCAACACGCCTCTCAACAGTCTTTGGCTCACTTTCTCCAAGTTCTCTCTTCTTAGCTGGGGATCACCTTCTACTTTCTTCGTAATGCATCAAGAATCGCATGGCGTTCTAAATCCTTCTTCTAAAATAAATGCAAAATCATTAACATCTTTGTCACGTGCTTCCGCGCTATTGGCAGTCACTCTGTGAAGCCTTAAAATTCCATTCATATTTTTCCCTTTAACTTTTATACTTCTAGCAATGAATCGTGCGAACTCTAATCTTAACCAAAAATAAACTGCACATGTAACTAAGTTTGTGCGTTTTACACATTTCACGGACACTTTCTTCTAGCTACTCTGATTTGACAACACATATTAGGGTCTTCTTATCTCAATCAAACTACGTCTCATTGATGAAAAATTCCAGTTTGTGCCTTTGTGTTTTTACCGCATAAGCTAAACAGGATAATGCACATATGTTTTTATGAATTATGGCGTATTTTTAATTTTAATTAAATTTCACAAACACGCGGTGGCTGATTCCTTGTAGTTTGCTCTTAATTTAAAGTTTTAATACTTTTGCATTCTGATTCATTTGCGAAATGAAGTCACTCTCTTTTACCCAGACCAGTGGTTCTCCCTCAATATGTGGGCAATGGCTGCCAACATGGCCATTACATAAGTCTAGGAGCCATGAGGATCTTTTCAAAATTTCCAACACATACTTTTTCCTGAAACACTTTTACACTGATTTTATTGATTACATTTTCAATTCAATTTTTTTCTTCTTCTTGAATCTCCAATAAATTAAACTAAATAAAACCAGAAAATAAACAAAGTGATAAAATTTTAAAAGTTAAATTATGTTCTAGACAGGATACTATAACATATGAAATAACTCTGAACAATACCTTTTGGAGATTGTTAAGGTTTCTTATGGTGAACTTATAGAGAATATCTGGTCGCTCAAAAAGGCAATGTTACAAATAAATGAGAGCGATGAGGATGTTGAATGTTCATAAAGGAAGTAATAGAGTGAAAATGTTGAGAACCCCCTGGATTAGACCACAAGTTTTTGAAGTTTTTTAACAGGCGATTCTTGCTTCGTTTTTGATATTATTCGCGGCAGATACTAATTCACAAGGCAACAAAATTTTTTTGCCAAGGTTTTTTTTGCATAATTAAAACATATTTGTTCTTCTGATTATAAAAAAGTAACTCTTTTATCATCAATGGCTCTACTTTAAAAGTTCTAAAGTTTTTGCTGTAAATAAACATTCATTTACACATTATATTTTTTATTTAAAAAAACATTTCAATTTTCTTTTTTTTCTGTGAAATTCTTTTGATTCTTCGCGCTGTAAACCCCAACAATAGTCCGCCATCATGTTTTTGTCCCACCTACCTTGATACCTTTCTTCCATTGTCTTCATTTCTTGATGAAACCTCTCACCTTGTTCTTCACCCATTTGTCCAAGATTTTCAGGAAATTTATCCAAGTGACTATGTAAATAGTGCATTTTAACACTCATATTCGCACCAAACTTTCTGAAACTTATTAACATTTTTTCCACAATCTCTGAATAATTTTCAGCTTTTTTGTTTCCTAGAAAGTTGTTGATAACTTCAACATAGCTTTGCCATGCATTCACTTCAACTTTGTTCTTAGATCTCACAAATGCATCATCTTTTACTAACTTTCTTATTTGCGGTCCATCAAAAACTCCTGCCAACAACTTTTCTATGCTAACACGCGGGTTTGAGTTAACTATGTAATTAAAGCATTCTCCTTCTTTATCCAATGATCTCACAAACTGCTTCATTAAACCCAACTTAATGTGGAGAGGAGGCAGTAGAATCTTTTCTTTTTCAACGAGAGGCTTTCTTATTATGTTTTTGTTTCCCATAATTGAGTGTTCTCGAAGAGGCCATTCTTTTTGTATCCAGTGATTTTTCTTATCTCTACTATCACAAAGACAGTAAAAACAAGGAAATTTCGTGAAGCCAGATTGCTGTCCCAACACAAAATTTATAATTTTGAAGTCAACACATAAGTACCAGTTATGTTGATTGTAGTTGATGCAATTTAAAAAAAGCTGTACATTCTCATAATTTTCTTTCAATTTTGTTGAGTAACCCAGTGGAATTGAAGGAAATTTATTTAAGTTATGTAGTAAAACACATTTTAAACTTTTGAGAGAACCATCAATGAAAAGTCTCCATTCTTCAGGTATGTATGTGGTATTGAGTGCAAGTAGAAGATCTTTGATCGTTACAGTAAACTAGTTTTTCATTCTCTGTAAAAAACTTTATCAGTGAGTTCTCTCTTGTTCTGTAAAAAGTTATTTTCGTGCTTTTTGTTAAACAATTCTTTTCTTTTAAGCGTGAAGCCAAGACTTCTGACTTTTCTTTACTTAGATTGAGATCTCTAATTAGATCACTCAGTTCTTCTTGATTAAACTTATTTTGATTTTTACATTCATCTTCAAAATCATTTTCGCTAGTACTTTCTTCACTTGAAGTTTCTTCTTCCACTTCTACTTCATCATGCAAATTAAAGTTTTCAGGAACTTTTGGAATTGGTATTTCAATACCATGAGGAATGGGTTGTCTAGCAGACTCTAAGTTGGGATAAACAAATCCTTTTTTTTTTTAATTTATTCAACCCTTTGATGTCGATGCAACAAAAATAACAATCATTATGATGATTTTTTGGTTCCCTCCATATCTTTGGAATACCAAAATTTAATTTTTCTTTCTTTCCCTTACTCCGTCTCAATTGTTCAACACAAGACTTGCATGTTTTATGCGGTGCCCAATATTTATCTTGATCCTCAAGTTTAACTCCAAAGTATGCAAAATATACTCTTTTTACGAAAAATGATATATTTTTTCTTTGATTAGGCAAGGTGTAACGTCCACAAATATAACAAAAAATATCAGGAGAATTTTTACATTTTCTTGACATCTTTCAAAATTTATATATTCTAAAATAAAAAACTTTTTAGTTTATCAAAATTATAGCAGAAAAGAAAAAATACCAATATTTAAGACGGATTTTTTTTTAAGAAATAAGAAATATGAAATTTTACCAACAAAAATTTGATATGGTTCTACAAAAATGACAAACTAGAGTGAATTGAATATAATAAACTTTATTTTTAAAATAAATAAATATAGAATAAAAATTATTTGTTAAAAAAATTCTGGCAACTTCGAAAAAAATTTTTTATGTTGGCAAGGTCCAACACGCGGCCCGCAAGGCAAATTTCTGCCGCCCTCTAAGAAAATGAGATAAGGTTGATGTTAAATTATATAGATATTAGTTTATAAAAATTCTCTTTCAATTAACTACTCATTTTATGTTTAATTTTCATAAAAATTGTGATAATCAGTAATCAGGATAAAAAAGTTTCTGATAAATATTTTATAAAAAAATTATTATTATTTTTTTAAATAGGTGCGGCCCGACCGTGTCCAATAACTTTTCTAAATGGCTCGCTGCTTGTTTTAGTTGGAGATCCCTGTATCTAAAATAAGGATTTTTGAAAATCTAACATCAATTTTATTTATCTCTCTTATTATTTATTGCATGATCCAAACCTTTCCCAGGCAAAAGAATTCTTTAAGTAAACGAGACAGTTCCTACTTTGGGAATTTCGCTATTTTAGTTAATTAGATTAACCGCTAAGCTTCTTTCAAAAGCAAAAATTAATTCACTTCAATTTTGCCTTCATTCTTGGACCTGGTAAATCAAATCGGTGCAAGTAAAATGTTATGCGGATCTTCTATGTCACCGAATTACTTAGATCAAATATTGAATTTTGGAAACAAATACATCACTTATCAAACTTTATCAACCTTGCTCCATATTCTTTCTCATCTATTGGTCTGCGCTATATCCTCTCGGGAGCGCTGACACAGACGGTGCCTCTTAAGTTGCTTATTTCACCTAAAAGCGTTTGAAGTTTGAATTCAAAGTTTGTTATCAATATCCTTCAATATTGAAATCTCATAGCATTACGCCTTTACTTCGAAAAAATAGTGTTGAGAAGAATAAATGAGAGCCAACTAAAAAGTGGGTGTGAATTAAGCCATCCATGTTGATGCCTTTCTAAACTGCAGGGAACGATGCTACTGAAATAATAGAGTTTCCTTAAGATTTCTGAAATTGAAAGAATTAACGTTCGGAAAAAAGTTAATATATTACGAAGGTGAAAGAGTTTTATCAACAAGTTTGCTTCTTATGATCCATTTGAGATAACTCATCTACTAATAAGTCTAGTCCTAACTAGTGATTAGTTAACTAGTGACTTGGTGTGAATTGCTTAATTCCTTCATAATACTAAGGTAGAGTATCAGCACTTGATAAAACTCATCTTCTCACTTAGACAACCTGGTTATGATTGGAAATAAAAAATGGAAATTACAGATTCCTGTAGACGACTATTTTTGCAGCTTTCTTTGTGTGGCAGCGAGAATCAGAGGAGATTCTGGAATTTCGGAAAAAGCTCGAGTTCGTTGTAAAGTAGTTTACATACACGTTGTTTACATTGTGAACGGGGAATCAAGTCTGAAGTATCCGAGTATTCTCACTTAGCAATTCCACTGTATTTTCAAAGTTTTATCCTAGCATTCACGCACCTCATTTCAAGGGGGAATTGCTCAATTTAACACTATCGTGGCGTTTTTCTGTTTACATCCTTGGTTAAAATAAAAATTCTGAGTCATGTTCTATAACAAAATGGAATTTATGCTTAAAAACATAATAAAAATGGGTGTAATTAGAAAAAAGTTAAAAGGAATCACAAAATTTTATTAATTTTATTCGTGGAATAGTTTTAGAAACTTAGGCAGCATCAAGGACAAAGAGTTTCACCAAAAAAAATTTTCCATCACAAAGGAAGATTTATTAACATCGGTAAAAAATTTAATATTGAATAAAAAAGTTTTAATTATATAGCTTTTTTTCCTTAAAAAATAAATACAAGACCATGCTCCTTATTTTCGCTTTTATGATATGTAAATTATAATTTTTTTATTATCAAATTCTGTTTTTCCATTTGTTTTTGGCGTATTTTCCAATTTATTTTGCTTCTAAACTAATTAATTTGTTGTTTAAGAATTTCCTTTTTTGATAGATGGCGTTAAAATTGACTTATTTTTATCACCTAACCAACTTTTGTTCAAGATTTTTTTAAAAATAGAAACTAGATAAAAATTTACATATTAAATTTCTTCTGTGGATTGGATTTGAAAAATCTAGTTAACGTAAAACGGTGCCAGGAATGAGAAATTAGATTGAGAATTCTCGATAAAATAGAATAAAATTTATAACACCAATATGGATACATAAAAAGTAAAACTGATCTTTATTTATAGAAAAAACTTTTTAAAAGATAGAAAGTTACATACAATTAAAAATTTCTCTCACATTCCCAAGATGTATCTTGTATGGAAACCAATCATTTTGTAATAGTTTATAAAGTTCAATCATATTAATTTTTGATGGAATAAAAATAGGGTAGAATCAAGAAGTTTAAAAAGCCTTAGAGTCTCGAGAAATCTCGACATAGAAGTTCTAGTCGCGACCGATTGCTTTCTTGCATAAATGTATTGTTGAAAGCAAACAAACAATTGCTCTCTTTCTCTCTATATATATACATTGAAATTATAATTGTAATGGAAAAAAAGAGTTTTTACAAATAATTAACATTCATAATTAACATTTCTAACTTCATAATTAGAAAAAAATTAAGACAAAATATATTAAGAGAATATTGGTTCCAATTACTAAACGCTCTTTCTTGTTCACGTTTTCACTAATGAATCAAATTAGTGATTAGTTAAAATTTGTTACACATGCAAACTAAATTACTAAAGGCTCTTATACAAAATTCCACTAATGAAACTAAGTAAAGTTTTCCAGGTTGAAGGTGTAACCTATCAGCAAACTTAGTTAAAAGGTAATCCCACTTATCTTTTTTCTTAGCTTATAATTAAGCCGATACCTCGTTCGCTGTCTAACAATATAAAAAGCCTATAGCTTTTGGCACACTCATTCGCCTAAATTTTATTGGACGAATCGTTTGACGACGAAATGTCTGAGAAAATTTGATCTTGAATAAAATTATCTTAATCATATGGCTAACTATTTCAAAATTGTATAGAAAGTGCTTTGGAATCTACAACCTAACTCAGTGTTTTCACTAATTTTGGATATGATTTGTTCTTGAAGTCGAATCCTTGTTCTGCTGCTTTCTTTGAATGATGTCATAAACGCTTGACACTCTCATTATTTAAAAGTAGGAACTAGTGATTAAAAACCAGTAAATTTTTACCGGTAATGAAAAAAAATAAAATAAAAAGTGTACTTTTTTTTGTTTTATATTTATAATACCAAACTTGTTTGTTTATGCCACTGTAAAAAGTGCGTTTAGAATTGAAACATGTTCTTCGTTCTAAAATTCGTTTTCTAAACACTACGCGCTTTACAGTGTTTTCGAGCCATCTTATCTCACATATTTAGAAAGCATGTGTTTAGATGATGATTGTTATACCCATCTCAGAAATAAGACTATCGTTTATCGAAACAGCTCTAATTTTTCATTCTCCTACAAAAGTATAAAAACTTTAGCTGTCAAAATATTTAAAAGATTGTTTCCGTTAAAAGTAGGTGATCAAGATATGCAACTTACTTCAATTGAAATTGATCAATCTTGTAATGTAAATTCCAGCTATTCTGATGAATGCAACTTTAGTAATCCCGGCTCGATGCTTGAAAGATATCAAAAAGAAATTTCAAGCAAAAACAAAAAAGTGAAGCTTTTTCAAGTCCATTTGTGCAAAGAAATGAAATTGTCTGAAGTGACCGGAAAAAGAACTGAAAACCTTGAATTGCTCTACCAGTCTTTGCTAACAATTAAAGCTACCAGTTTAGAATCTGAAAGGGCTTTTTCTGCTGCTGGATATTTTATTTCCAAACTTCGTTCTCAATTAGCTCCAAAGACATTAGATGCATTATGCTTTTTGCGTTATTTTGTTAAAAATAATAAATAAATTTACTTTTACCGTTATCATTGATTTTTACTAACACAAAAAAATGTTGTTTTTTGAAACTCAAGGTAAAAAACGCTATAAAAGATATATATATATATATACTTGTTTGTTTTGATCATTGATTTATCAGTAATATAAGTAAGATATATAAAAACGGTAAAAAATTGCTAACACCTGTAATGATATTTTGAAGACGGTGATTTACCGGTAATCAAAAATTCGGTAAAGTTTACTCACTAGTGGGAACACAATCTGCTACCTTAAAAAGCACCTTTCCCTGCAATTAAGAAAGTTTTCTCATCTAAGTTATCTCTGTGAAGGCATCGTGTGCAATTTATGATGTGAATAAACGAAAGCAACATATGTCCTTCAATTCGAAGGGGCATTTGCAACAAACGAAATCGCGGTGCTATATTTCAAAGTTTTTATGCAATAATATGCTTTGTTGAGATGATATAACTAACTTATATCTCTTCTAAACTTGTCCATATTTACAAGTATTTATAAATTTTTCTTCATTCCATACCTATCCTTAAAAGTCATTTTTGGAAGTATATATAAAAATGAGGCTAATAGGTTTTTTAAGATGAAAGTAATTTCTCTCCCAGCAAGCCTTTCAATAACATTGTCAATGCTAGTATTGATATATGTATTAATTTGTACAGTAGCTAAATTAACTCCCCTTCATCTGTCAGGCTATTTTCAATTGTGAAAAGCTTCTCTCTACAGAGTCTACGTTAAAAGGAAGTTTCATTAGAGTTGTAAAAAATTTTCCTAAATCATAAATGGAGTTTTTTTCATCCATTTCATGAATTGCAATGTTTTTCTAAAGAAATATTTTTCTCTCTGTCACAAAAGTATGCTTTAATCTGCAGGGTATCTTTGGCACGATTTTGAAAAACTTTAAAATTTAACTTAAAAATCTAGAATATAGATCGATATTTTCTTTGTTTTGTATATGCATTAGGGTGTCCCAAAAAACTTTTTTTTATCTATTTCGTTTTGTACACGTTTCTATTTTGTTTATATCTTGAAAAATAACAAAGAAACTTAATTTCGGAATAAACCAATCACTTTAAATGTTCCCTCAGTCTAAAAATATAATTCGAAAATCTTGATTTTTTTTAAATCTTTTGAATTTCATTTGATCCAATTTTGAAAATAGTAAAATTTTCATACCTAAGACATTAAGTTTGTTTTAGAAATTTCGCTCAACTACTGGTAATTTTTTTCCAATTTTTCATTTCTTTTTTAGAGCAAAAAAGTAATATTTTTTCTATTTAAATATTTATATCCATTATACTAAAATTTAAATTAAAACAAAATTTGATGATCAGAGAATTTAAGAAAATGTATATCGATAAAGAAGATTTAATATTCTCAAGTTTTCTCAAAGAGTCACTAAAATCTAAGAGGAAGAAAAAGGATCATAAACTATATCACTACTATCCAAAACATCTAGATCCACTTCCAATATACATATCAAGTCAAGAATCTGAGACAATTCCAACACTTCATATTATCAAGTATAAAACAAAAGCATACTCAAAAAATTTTCCCCAAATCAAACTTTAATACTTTAGATCGAACAGATACATCTTCCCAACATCATATTTACACTTCTTCACTGATTGAATGAATTCGTTGCCTCTTTAAGCAACATCCATCTTCTCAGATCATAAGAGAAATCATATAAATAAAAATAACTTTCCCAAATTTCCACTATATTCACTTTATTAAATTATTTTTATTTTAATGAGAAAAAATAGACATATCCTATCTTATATGGAAAAAATATCGAATTTTTTACTATTCCCAGAATACAAAACAACGGACAAAAATTTCAGAATAAAAGAATTAAATAGTCAAATTAATTTCATGTTCTTTTGCACACAAATACAGATCCACAATGAAAAAATAATAAGAGAAAATAAATTGAATCTTTTTTCACACAAATTCAAATAAATAAATCATCTTTAATACTCTTTATAGAATTTCCAAAAACACAAACAATTTATACAACAAAAAGAAAAATACACCTCAAAACGAAAAGAAATGAACTTTTATTTTTATAAAACCAATAAAACAACCACCAAGAGAAAAATTTCATCTAATTTTCAAAAAACAAAAATTCATAAACCTACATTTCAAGAATAAATAAAAATTATCTAAAAAATACTACCAGAGAAATAAAATTTCTGAAAAACTAATAAAATTATTTTTTAATAAGAGAAAAAAAATAAAGAAAAATATAGAGTCAGAAATTTGAGATAAAAAACAAAAATTATATAAAAAATTAGAAAATATACAATTGATCGGTTTTTTTTTTCTTCAAAAGCGGAAAAACTTCTAATCTCAACAACAGAAAGGGAAAAAGATTCATTTGAAAGAAGAAAGGACAAGGGAGACAGTTTATTCCGTTGGAAACTTTCCAAATTTAGAGGCAACTTGGGGGCGGAGAAAGGAGGATAAAAGACTGTGGAAAAACAACCTACTGTGAACACCCATATTTCTTCTCTCAAACTTTCCTCTCAAACAAATGTATTTTCTGAGTTTATCGTTTGTATAAAAAAATTTAATTTTCCTTCAGAAACGGGACCCCCCCCCCCCCTTTGTTTTATTTTTTTTTTCTTTCGGGGGGGTTTCCTTGCCCCCGCTAAAATTAAAAATAAACTTACTCTGTCAATCCTAGTCGTTACGTGTGCAAAGCGTTTTATTATGTTTAAATTGGAGATTGCGTTAGATATACGGAAATAGAAATGACTTATAAGTTGTGAACTTAATGACTCGTGCCGCCATTTTAATGAACGTAATGTTAATAATAAGTGCAGAAGAAGTGAAAGTCAGAGTTTTCATTTTTCCATTTTTTTCATGACTTCCTCATCAAAGCAAAGATAGATGGAAGGAGTCTTGCTTGAAGATTCCAAGTACTTGTGAATCTGCTCAAAATTGGGCCGATTTTGAGGACTTCTATCGCACATCTTTAACAAAAACATATACATATCCAGCGACTTCAAAGAAAAGGGTTGTGGTAAGATGTTTTGCGTGTCCTTGGAAATGGGCGGAATAGCGCCAAGACTCAAGATTTGCCAAAATAAAAGCCCAAAACTCCAAACTGTCGATTTGATAGAGCACTCTTCGGAGTCAATAAACTCAGGAGCACGTAGCTCCAATGTGATATCCTTGATTTCTAGGAGTGAAGATGATTTAGATTTTTCGGTAAACACATCGAATTCAATAAGGGAAAATTGAGTCAAAATTGGTGACACTGTATTGGAAGAAATTAAAATATTCCTAGTAGATAAGTTTTTGTATGGAAAATTCAAGCTCTCAAAATGCTTTAGAACTTCTGCAATTTTGCGAGAACAAGACAAAAGAGGTTGAGGAGAGAATTCCTTGGACTTTTTCACCTGCTCTAAGTACTCTTGCAATGATATGTGGTTGACGTTGTATTGGAATGTTAGAGAAACTTCCTTGAAGTTGAAATTCTCAAAAACTCCACTAAGAGATGGGACACATTGGTGCACACTCAATTTAGCATACACTTTCAATTCTCTTAAAAAGGCTTCATCGTTTTGATTTATCGACGAATCTACTTTGAGAATTAAAATAGGATAACTGATTGACATTTCTTTGGAAAAGGTGGCTGAGTAGTAAGAACCAAATTTGCCCATTCCAACCAAGGTATCGTACATAACATTACTGCTAGCAAGCATTGGAAGTTGTCTCAATGCTTCCTTCACAGAGTTTGAAGGGCCTTTTGAAGTGTTGGTTTCGGAGTCATCAGGAATCGGGCAGATGTACGAGATTTTCTTTGCAGACGAAAAAGCGTCGCTCACTACCTTCTGCTCGCTTCCTCTTTTGTTGTTGTTTTTGTAGAACTTTTGGGCGAAGTACTTGCGCACCAGGATGAAGACCACGATGCCACCACTCATGATGATGATCAGCGCGAACATGAGAGAGGAGACGACGGTGTGGATCACGGTCTGCGGTTCCACGTTCAACTCGTCCGCCTCCTCCTCGTGCAGCAATTGCAGACCGTACAAAAACGTTGATTGGTTGTTGTGCTCATACACAATGCCGGAGTAGATTTCGTAGTCCACGTACGGAGAAAGGGGCAGATTGGTAGCCGGGGGCGTAGATTCTCCCACACCAATGTCGATAACCTTGTGCCTTTTGAAGAAGAAAGGACTGATGATGTTTGAGAGATAGCAACTGGTGTTGGGCTGAGTAGAGACGTTAGTTGTTAGGTTGAAGGGATAGTAGGGCACCGGACACACCACTATTTCGTAAAATTTGACAGGATGGGTGGATATGTTGAGTGTGTGCAAGCGAATTTCCATCGAATGCCGGTATCTGTTAAGTAGAGTGATCTTGGGCACTTTTTCTGGTGTTGACACTGCAGTCCATATCATGCGGGAGGTCTCGTTGCCGTAGCCGTCTGATGTGGCGGCAGAAACACTCACATTGTACTTCGTGGTTGAGCTAAGCTTATTTACCAAAGCCTCCAACGTCTCATTGGAATATTCTTTCTCAAAGATGAAATGAGAATTGTCCTTTTTGCTGAAGGCTTCCATTTTGACGACTTTTAGTTTGTACTTGATCAACTCACCGTTCGCAAATAAGGGAGGATTCCATTTTAGAATCAAAAAGTTTTCGTTCCGATTCACACAGAATAAGCCGGCTGGCGCGGAAGGAACTTTTATCGTGACATCGTAGACCGAGTTAGCTTGCGTGCCTCCACAACCGATGTCGTTGTTGCCCAGACACTTTATGGAACATTTTTGCGCAGACTTTTTGTGCTTTCCATAGGAGTTTCCGCAAGAACAAATGATGCCCGCCTTGATTCCTGCGTACCTGTAATTCTTATGGCTGCACCTTTCGATGCAGTACTGCAGAGTCATTGCTGAATTGTGCGGTTCTTTTTCGCTGAAGTCAGGATTATTCTCCTCATCTCTATAACATCCCAGGTACTTTGCGTTGGGCCTGCAAACCCTAACAGCCATCAAGCACGCCAAACAAATGAGGAATGCGGATGAGTGAGGAAACATTGAAATGCTCTAAACAATTAGAAAAGATTGTATTTACACATATTTACCGCTGTTTCCTTCCACATGCATAGTTGTTAAGAATCGGACTCTTGGACTACGCTTTGATAAACCAGTCCAAGCGTTCTTTCTCAAAGGTTGTTCTCAACATCAAAGTAAGCATTAGTCGATGCGCTCACTCACAACGAAATCTACATATTCCAACTAAGTTTGGGAGGCAAAACATCCTTAGCGTTTTATACTTAATCTCAATACAAATTTATAATAATTACAATAATGTACCATTTTTTTATGTTCTGTGAATTTTTAGTCTTCAATTTTATTTGCCAATGTTTCTATGTTGACTTGAAAATTATAATGTTAAGAAAAGTTTTTGATTGCTTTATATTTTTAGAAAAATTAACATTCAAACAAAAAAGCTCCTTTTACAAGAAAACATTTGAAAGGATGTTGCGTAAAATGCAACGTTTTTCCTCGTATTGAAAAATGTATTGAAAATGCCATAAAACATAACACTTATTTTTCAATGAATAAAATTTTAAAGTTCTGATTATAATGACCTTGAAATTTTATATCTTTAAAGCTCATGATCGTAAAAAAAAGGCGAACAAACATTTGTCTAAAAATTTCGTAGAAAAATTTAAACTCTGATGGGCTTTCCAATTAAAATTAATGAATTTTGTTTTAAATGTTATCAATTTTGATAAATCTGCAAATTGGCTGCTCAAGAAAAATGTTATTGGCCTTGGGACACCCTCCTTGCTCTCCAGCTTTTTTCCTTTGAATCTGGATTCTTTAATTTTGTACAAACATTTCCTTAATTAAATGAATCTGGAGAAAAGGTACAGTGAATCTGCTACATTCATATACCAAATATGAATTTATTATTACACAAATTATAGTCTGCCGTGTCAAATCTATAAAAAATAAGGTTTGAATGTTTAATTCAATCAAAGTCATTAGAAATTGATTGAAGGGATAAAAATGTACATAATTCAAATGAGGGTAATAACCTTGTTGCAATAACTATGTATCTTTTGGTAAAAGGATCATTTAATAGAGATAAAGATTTCTTGAAATACGAGAGCACACTTTGATTCTATTTCAATTGCAAACATCATAAAAGCGATATCTTGAATCAATTTTGCTCCATTAGCACTTGTTTTTCTTGTTAAACTTCAATCAACTCTTGATTCAGGTTAAACGGGGATATTCCAAAAAAGTCTCTACCACTCGAAAAGCAAATTGTTTCCTGGTGCATACTCAATAATAAATCAATCAAATAAATCAAGCGTCATTCAAAAATCACCGAAAAAGAAATAGGAGTTTTCGAATAGTAAATTAGATAGCTAAAATATTGTTTTACTATTTTTATAGTTAGGATACTATCAAAAATGAGAAATAAAATAATATTTTTTAAATATGTTAATTGAGTTAATTTTTATTTTTTTCCACTAAAAATATCATATATAGATAAATTATGAGTTCATTTTATTTAAATTATTGTATTTGGATGCCGTTAATTTGCGCATACTTTTTGATATATATTTTAACAATTTCATAAACAAAATTAACTTACTATAGCTGTTTATTAATTAAAATTTCAAAAAAAAGCGTACTAGACAAGTTTTCAATAAAAACTAAAAAATTGAATTTTTTAAATGATTTTTTGATATTTTTGTCACTTTTTCAAATATTATTTCCTCGCTGTAGAATCTTTTTTGCTGGTTTTTTATCCTAATTGTTTTCCTCTGAAGATTTCAAAGATTTTTACAGTTAAGTAGTTATTAATCAAGCTAACACTAGATAGCGTTCGTGTTTCACTTAGCTGTATTCATATATTTGAAACATATCCTTGTAAAAAAATATTTATCAAGGTATACTCATGAAGTACAAGAGATGTTCTTAGGTTTTTAATGAGATGGAAAGTCCAGGTAGATCCTGGGCTCAGCATGCCTGGCGGGATCACGATATTCGAAAGGATGGATGTGAAGGAGTCACACAGAGTTCTTAACTTAACTAAAAAATAAAAGCTTTTCTTACTTTAGTGTTCAATGATTCTATTATCTGAAATTCAAAGAAATTATTTGAAACTCAAAGTAAAAGTTAAAGTAAATGACTATATTAAAAAAAATTACTTAAGATATTGTAAAATTAACTGCTCGAAGCCTTAAAGAAAGTTTTAGTATAGTATTTATTTGTTTAAAAACTATGTCAATATGCTAAGATTTAATATACCAATTTTGTTTTGTCATTTTTTAATTCTATTTTGCCCTATTCTCGTTTGTCGTTTTGCAAATCTATATTTTGCCCTTTTGCAATTCAATTTTAACCTTTTCCAATTCTATCTAAATAAGCACGTGTTTTTTGAAATCGAATTGTAAAAAGAAAAAGACAAAAAAGGTTTGCAAAAGGACAAAATACAACTAAAAATGGTATATATCGAGTATTGAAAATTTTTTGACTTAGTAGAAAACGGATGATGACGTTTACTATAATTACATTAGTTTGACTGTACCATTTTTCGTTCTATTTTGTCTTTTTGCAATTCTAATTAAATAATAATAATTTTAATCAGGCGTGTTTTTGAAGTAATATTAAGAGTTATTAAAAAAAGCTATTGCTAAATTAAAGTGGAAAGATTTTGTATTTAAAAAAGTACCGTATTTCAACGTCTATAAGTCGCACCTGGACTTTTGAGCGAAATACAAGGTAAAAAACCTTACCTATGTCTATAAGCCGCACCCCCAAACATCCAGCAGCTCAAGTCCATTACATTTAGAATACAATATAAAATATTCAATATGAGTGCCATTTGGTGTGAAGCAATCAAGTGGTGTCAATTTGGTGTGAAGTAATTAAAGTGGCATCTGGTGTGAAGTAATCAAGTGGTATCAATTTGGTGCGAAGTAATCAAGTGACATCCTGTTAACCCATTTACAAAAAAAACAAAACAAAATAAAAAAAAGCCGACGGATTTTTTTTAAAATTATTGAAAAAAGAAGACGAAGAGGAAATTACTTATGTTCCAAAATAGGAACATTGGTCCTAAATGGGTTAACTTTCTTTCTTTTAATTTATGCTATATTAACCTCCACAATTTAACCAATATCATAATTTATACGTATCTACTGCTATACCAACAATATGCCTCCAACAAGAAGAATCCAGTACTCTGTCAAGGAGAAGATTGCCATGGCTGAGTATGCTGACCTTCATGGTAACAGGGCTGCAGCCAGACATTTTGGTATCGATGAATCCAACATCCGAAGATGGAAAAGAAACAGACCCGCCCTTAAAGAGATGCCAAAGTACAAGATGACCAACCGTGGTAGCTCAGCCAAATACCCCGAGTTGGAATCCAAGCTTTTAGAAGAGATTCTACGGCCTCGACAAGCAGGCATCCCAGTATCCACCACACAACTGCGAGTCCGTGCCCTCCAAGTCGCTCCTCAGTTTGGTGCAACAGAATTCAAATCAAGTTATGGTTGGGTTAACAGGTTCCTAGAAAGGCACAACATATCGGTTCGAAGGAGGACAACCATCGCCCAACGATTTCCAGACCAGTATGAGGACAAGATAATAAGCTTCCAGAAGTTTATCATTGATCAACGCAAGAAGCAAGAGTACTCCCTCAGCCAGATCGGCAACGCAGACCAGACCAGACTCCCCTCACCTCCGATCTGCCATCCAACACCACCATCGCCTCTAAGGGAAGCAAGACTGTGTCCATACGCACCACCGGCCATGAGAGGAGCCACTTCACCGTGATGCTGGCCTGCACTGCTGATGGTAGCAAGCTAGCCCTCTTTGTAGTCTTCAAACGAAAGAAATTGCCGAAGGAAAAGTTTCCCTCTATTCTCCATGTCAGAGTCCATCCAAAAGGTTGGATGGACCAGAACCTTTTAAAAGAATGAGTCAATCAAGTATGGGATCAACCAGACCTGGCAGCTTGCTGAAGAAACCTTCCATCTTAGTCCTGGACAGTTTCAGGTGCCACAAGACAGCAGAAGTTCTGCAAGAGCTGAAAAACATCAAGACCACACCAGCTATTATCCCAGGAGGTCTTACCTCTGTCCTGCAGCCACTGGATGTCTTGGTTAACCGTCCTTTCAAGGAGAGGATGAGGAAGAAATGGACTGAGTAGATGGCTACCGGAAACCAAGCAAGGACCCCCACTGGACGACTGAAAAGTGTTGATCTACCAACCATTTGTACTTGGATTGTAGAGTCCTGGAAGGACATCCCTACTTCTTGTATCACAAATGGGTTTTTGAAGTGTGGGATTTCAAACAAACTTGATGGGACACAGAATGAGTTTTTGTGGGAGAACAGGGAAGATAGATGTGAGTGTTGAAGAGGAGATGAGGAAGTTGAACTTAATTATGACTCTACTGATGCAGTTACCCTATCCCAGAAGAGTAGATGTTTGGTTCTAGTTCAGATGAAGAAGGCTTTGATCAATTTTAAATTTAATAAACTGTCCACAAAATATGGCCACAAAAAATATGTAAGGTGGATGAAAATTAACACCCAAATTTGAAGAAATTAATGAAGTTTTCATTTTTCACTTCGATTTAAATTTTTAACAAAAATTTCAGGGGTTGATGACCCAAAAGTCAACATGACAAAAAAAAAATTTCAATATTTTTTGAATTTTCGTAAGACTTCCATAAAACATTTTTTATATAAAGATTAGAAAACTTCTGTTATTTTTGTGTGATAAAATCTGATGAAAAAATGATTTTTAAAAAACAAGCAAAAAATTTATTAACGCCATCTATATATTTTAAATTACAATGCAAAAACAAAAATGTATAAACTTATCTGCTATCAGAGTGACAAGTAGGACATATCAGATAAGAATGCCTTTTGCAAATAAATTTTTTACAAAACGAGCACTTTCTGGTACCCCTGCTTCTGGGTTTGCATTCCGGGATAGTGCAGTATCATCTGCTATTCGAACTACTTTCATTTATTTCTCTTTGAGGGAGAAATCCAAAATACGATAAAATATTTTTGATAGATCGTGATATTTGTGAAACTTTAGAGCGTACAAGCATTGACTGTTCACAAAGTTTGAGAGATAAAAGCTTCAAAAAAATTTTCCTGCCTCCTTTTCTAGTTGAGCAATGTGTATCGGAGTTGAAACTATAAATTACCCAAGAGTTGAACGCTGTGATATCTAAGTAATTTGTAAAAACAGCCATAGTCCATCTTCTACTAGGCTTATAGGATGTAAAATCCCTTGCCATTCTGTTGAAACAATCAACACCGCGTTTATACTTATCGTAAAGAACCAAGGTTTCGGGCTTGTTTTTATACGATATTATAGCCACACCCCGAGTGTTGGGAAGATAAGATATAAACCGCTTTAAAATTTTGCCTAGCATGTTTCATCGGAATGTAAGTTGAAATAGAAGCATACTCTGAGTAAACGAACTTACTCTCAGTTATCCCCGTGGTAAATTTGATCCAATTATTAATCTTTCACAAATTTCTAAACTAGAAAAATAACATTTATCAAGCAAACCCGAAATGTAAATTTCAGGCTTCATTACATAAAAAGTGTTAGCATCATTCATATGATATACTTTGATACCATAGTGGCCGGGGTTACTCTTATCGTATATTTTTATGGGACATCCTCCTCTGAACTTGACTAGTTCCTCATCAATAGTAACTGCATCTAGAGGCGTCCAATACCTATGACAATTATCAAAAAAATGACTATGAATCACTCTGATTGCTGATAGTTTATCATTTCGATTTCTATCAATTGAAGAATCAAAACGAATAAAAATATTTATATATGTGAACATCCTTCTTCCCATCGCTGCACGCAAAAAGGGTCGCCATTTTTGGAGAAAAGATACCGCGTCGCTATTTTTTGGTCTTTAGCTTGTCCAATGTAAATAAGACATCCAAAGTAAGCTAGTAGGTCACTTATATTAAACCTTTCATGGCAAGCGTTTAACTCTTCCCATTTTGAAATGCTTTTACTAAATAAATTATTTTTACTATACATCTGATATCGGACAAAATATAAACCCCAAAATTCAGTCTTTAGAACTTCATAAATTAGAAAGTTTTATAGGAACCATAAAAAATAATGAAACTCATATAGTTCAGGAATGTCTTCTAAAGACTGAATTTTTGAGCATATATTTTCGTAAAGTTGAAAAAACTTACTTGTAATTTTCTTCTGTTTTTTCTTCGTCATTTCAAAAATATGGGTTATTATAGTAATATCAAAGAACAAATTGAAAATTTTGACAATATCCTTTAGATTTTTTGCTTCATTTGTTGGATCATATGGACGTAGAGATAAATTACGGCAATTTCGAGCTTGAACACGACCAGTGATGGAGTCTTGAGATTCCCAAAAATATCTTGTACCACCGTCCGGGCCTATCAAGTTTTCATTCACATTTTCTAGAGTTTCTTCTTCTCTTTCCTCGAGTTCTTCAAATGATTCTTCTCTTGAAAGGGGAACTTCTTCATATATATCCGACGCTGAATCGTCCGAGCTATAAAAGTACTCATCAGATTCGGTAGACGTTGAATATTCGCTTGAAGTGTTCATGATTGTGGCAAATAACAAAATAATGAACGTGAAAAAACTTATTCAACACAAAGCTCTGTATCGTAAATCAACGGTGAATGCTGTACAAAAGGAATTATCTTCCACAAAGGGAACGCATAAACAAATGCCAAACAGATATTGATTTTTATTACGCAAGGACTACATACTGTCATATAAACAAATCGTCCAAGGAGCAACCAACATTATTTATTATGATAATCAGGTCCCTTTTATTCTCAATAGATATAGATTTCTTTTCTCCTGCTATCAACAAAAGGCAGCCTATAAAAGCGACTTGTACTACTTATAAATTTATTTACCAAGACAACGCCTGTAAATATCACTGGAAAATGAGGCTTTTTTACAAAAAGTTGTAGATAAAGATTTTATAAAAGCTATGGTATTTTAATATTATATTCAATTTATTATTATGCCATTCATTTTTTTTATTTACCTATATATTCTCGTAAATATTTCTGTTTTTTGAAAAAAAAGATGGCGTTAAATTGAATATAATAAAACTTTTATTTTTTGTTGGTTTGCTTTCTAAGTTTTTCTCAGAAACATTGGTTAGATGAATTATTATTGAGATAAAAAAAAACCTCAAAAACAAAAAATCAGATATTTTAAACTTATTAAATGTTTCTTATTTAGATCTAACTTTATTTTAACTTGAAATTAACAGGACATGGGCTTTTTACTCCAGTATTATATCATTGAACAACTTCTTTCCAATTAAAATTGCTTTTCATCAATGCACGGATAGTGCAACATTACCTCCTCGAAAACTATGAAACCAAAGTACACTTTTCTAATGCAGTTTTTTGGGCTTTCTGAAAGCTCTTTCCGAAAATGTAATTATTTTTTTCGAGAAATGAAAAATAAAAAAGTTATGGCTATTTAAATGTGTTTATTTCCTATGCATTTGTTAAGAAACTTAATTTTGATTTTTTCCTCAGATAATATGGCTAGCGACGAATATAGTCTAAAGTTGTTTGGGGAACACCTCCAATCCAATGAAGCTGTCAACTTTCTGCAGAACCACGGAATAATACCGAAAGAGAAATTGTGCCAGAAACACCATCCAATGACCATAGATTACAAGAGGTCTTCCTGGAGATGCCACAAGGGTCGTTGTCGGGAAGAAGTACGCAAAAAAACGTGGCTAGAAGGATCTACTTTGCCCATGAATAAAATCATTGAATTCATCTATGCATGGACAAAAGAATACACGAGCATAAAATTTTGCAGGGACGAACTGGGTATTAGCCATGACGCGGTTGTAGACTACAACAACGATCTAAGAAAGGATGGTTAACATTGAGACCTGACCTAACCTAACGTTTTCGTTTCACGTGTGTGCCCATGAAATATTAAACAAACCTGTAAAGCAGTGGTTTCCAACCGGGGGTCCATGGAAGTATTTGAAGGGGTCCATGGAAATTCTACTTCAACTACTTATGCTGAATCTCCTTTAATATACTTCTATTTTCCAAATCAATATAAATATATATATTTAGAGCTTTTTTAAATAAATATTTTCTTCCCTTTTCTAAAGTTTTATATTTTGAATGTTTATATATGCTTTTTATTAGTTACAATGTTTTTGAAAAATTTATATTTTAATTGAAAAAAAATTTTATTCACATTTTATGTCAGGCTTTACGATTTCTCTGATTTCATATGAATAAGCATACGATTTAATCAGATGACTACAATTATTTTTTGCATAAAAATCTTTGATTAATTTTGTTGGCTCAAACTATTCAGTTGTAGGGGTCCACAGGTAAAAAAGTGACTGAAAAATGGGGAACGGGATAAAAAAGGTTGGGAACCACTGCTGTAAAGATTGGAGTCCAAACTGCACCGTGGAAATTGATGAAACAGTCTATGCTAAAAGAAAGTACAATCAAGGAAGAATGCTGAAGGAGCAGTGGGTGTTTGGAGGCGTTTGTAAAGAAACTAGAGATGTCTTTCTATATGCGGTAGAGCAAAGAGACGGAGTACACTGCAGGGCTGCATCAAGGAAAACATTCTACGAGGTAGTACGATCGTTAGCGACATGTGGAAGGCATATGAAGGATATTTCTGGGTACAACTTTAAGCATTTAAAGTGAAAACTTTGTAGATCCTATGACTGGAGCTCACACACAAAAAAATGAAAGCACCTTGAATTTGCTAAAACGCTGAAAGTAACAAAAGGCACTGTGGAACTAAGCGTGAAATGATAGATGGTTACTTATGTGAATTTAATTGGCGTCGCCAGCATAAGGGACAAGACTTATTCAAGGTGGTACTAGAAAATATTTCTAAATTTTAAAGATTTTTGTGAAAGTAAATAAACACGTTTAAATAGCCATAACTTTTTTTTTGTGAAAATTTTTAAAAAACGTTGTGTTTTTTAAAGATTTTGTGTTCTTAACAAATGCATAGGAAATAAAGAACTTTAAATAGCCATAACTTTTTTATTTTTCATTTCTCGAAAAAAATAATTACATTTTAGGAAAAAACTGCATTAGAAAAGTGTACTTTGGTTTCATAGTTTTCGCGGAAGTGAAAGCGAAAAGATCCATTATCTTAACTGTTTGACTAAAATTTGTATGATCTTTTAATTTTGAATAAAAATATACAAAAAATTGAGATTATGAAGAGAGCTACATTTAAACGTGAGCAAGAACAAGAATTTCCATATAAATTGAGCTGCACACATGTGATACAAAGGGGTGTAAATATTAGACGTCTTTTTCTTGGTGTTGTTTTTCTATTTACTGGGATTTATATTATTTTCTCGCTTGTGACTCTTTACACAAATAAACCAAAACAATCTAAAATCTTCTCAAAACTTGACGAAACGTTAATTTTTTCAAACAAGCTAAATAAAACTGCATGTATTTCACCGTTTTAATTGTTTCAAATCAAAAATAAATAATTCAATTAAAAAAAATATATATTTTGCATTTTCGAAAAGTTTTGCGGAGATTTGGGGTTTTCGCTTCTTTGAACTTATAATAAATTGATAAAAATATTTTTTTTTCATTTTAAGTAGTTCAAAATATTGAAAATGAATTAAAAAAAATTAAAATAGTCGTGAAAACATTTTGGTTTTGTTTCTGTAAAAATGCACACCTCTCCAAACCGGATACCAAAAACGACAAAGTAAGCAACACATTTAGGAGGTAATCGGACTCACTAAGAAGCCATATGAGAGAACAACTATCCCCTCGTCTATAAAATATAAGCCTTAGTAGTTCCATAAGTAATATATCAGTTGGAATGTTATTGAGCATTATCAACACAAATAATAGTTTTTTTGAAATAAAAGGATTTTTTCAATAATAATAGTAAAATTAATCAAATAGATAACTGAATAATAAAATCCAGTTAATTGACTACATAACACATAATACAAAAAGAATTCTACAAATTTGAGAGAAAAAAGCTTCCAACAAAATATGAACTTGATTGCAAATTTTGTAAAGGCCTTATATAAAATTATAAAAACGCAAACAAAGATATCTCAAAATCTATTTTTAATATAAAATCCAAAACAATAAATCTTTGAATAAAAGATCATATTAATTTTTTTTACTCCACAATTTGGAGTGATGTTCTCGAAACGGTGACAGATGATTAAACATGAAACAGAGTTGAATTACGTGCAATCGATTAATAGGAAAACAAAATAATGGAGACAGATGGCTTGGCTGCTGTTGATTGAAGGTAAAGGTACCCCGGGGTGTTTTCATCGAGAAGGCACAATTGCGCCGCTTGTATCGAACTATGAGGAAAGCAGGCTTGATGCGGGATCGAACCCAAGACCTTGAGTTATCGAATCCAGCATCTAACCAACCCTACTCACGCCCCCTGGATTGATTGAAAGATTATTCTCATATTTTTACCCTGATTTTTAATGATGTTTAAGAAAGCAACTTACCAAAAATTGGCAAGGAAGACGAACCTGACTTTGAGACTCTCCTCCCGGCTATTAGGTTTCAACTCGAAAGAAGGAAACTGTGGCTTATTTGTCGACGAGTGAGATGAATGAATGTATCTTAGCTTTGCGATTCAATGGAGTTTGTAGAAAGTAAGTATAACTAAAGGCACCTTCATTAATGAAGAAACTCAACTTTAACGCCTCACTCAGTCGCAATTTGATGTAAATTTTTAATTAATTTCAAGGACAAATAAGGCTCAGGTACATATTGAAGCTGGAAACAAATTAAGTCCATACTTAAAAATTTTTAAGTTATGCTGTAAATCAGAGTTTCCCGAATTGGGGTAAATTCAAGGCTAACAAGGGGAAAATAATTAATTGCACTGTTTATTAGCAATAAAAAAGCTTTGCTGGATATTCTAATGTTTAAAGGGGAGAGCATGTCTATTGTAGATAGAGGGCACTAAGTTTCGGAAAAAAATCTCGGAAAATAGATAAGAAAAAAATTCGGAAAAAAGATAAGGCTCGGATCGTTGGACAGGAGCATCTGAAATACGCATACTATGACACACAGAAGCGGTGGGATATATTTAGAAAGTATGGGCTTGCCGGTAATGTCCATTGGATTAAAATTCAAAAATTTCTATAAGTATAAAATATTGAAAGAAGAGGACACTATTTTTAATATGAAACAACGACCCTCTTTATTAAGAAAAACAGGCTTCTCTTACCAATATTTCATTTCAAAGGCTGTCTTCCCATTTGTTTTATTTTATCTACAAACTTGATAAATAGGTTTATCCCTTTGCCGCCCATAAGGTTTAAATTTTTTATTTTAATAAATGTTTTGTTTACTTATTATTATTTTTGTTCAAAAGATATAAATTAGATAAAATAAACACAAACCTATCTCCATTACTTTACACTGAAATGGGACATGTTTGTCCCCATGGGCAGAGGAATGGCAAAAATGTTTTAAAAGAGTCTTAGAAGAAAGATTTCATTTTATACTATGATTAAAAATCATTTAATAAAATTTGAAACTCTATTAATGATAAAGAGCGAGACAATTTCTATTTGCCCTGAAACACAAAAAAACTTTGCATTTTGAAGAAGAGTTGTTGGTTCAATTTTCGACATTTCTTTTAGAACAAAGCAAACATCTTTGGCGTTTGATGCATTTCAACATCACATGCTCACTTTCTGATGGCCTTGGGGTGACTATAGTTCTTTTGGAAAAGATGAAGTTTGGTGCAGCTTTATTCCTTGAACTAAAATTGTTGATTAGCTCTCTCGCAATAATTCTTATAAACTGTTTCAAATCATAAATTTTATCAGAATTCTTAGTGAAAATGATGTGAGAATTCACCAGGCAAACTGTAAACAAGTCAAAGAAAATTTTACTATAATACTTTTTACAATATCTTTTATATAATAGCTTATTTTCTGATCAAGTATATCTACACCATTCATGCTTTGATTATATTTCTTGACCATGACAGGACAGCGTATTTCGATTTTATCAGTAAACCCTTTTTCCTCTTCTTGAAACAGTAACGTCCTTGTTATTGAAAAAATTTGAAATCAAAATTACTGATCTTACCATTTTGTAACACATATATTTGATTTGGATGAATAAAACACTCAGAATTTCTCCTCTTCATTTTTTTATCTAGTATGAAATTTGGTAAACCTCTTCTTGATTTGTTGCAATTGAAAATATTTTATGGTTGTATAAAATATTCATCAGGTTTATTAATGAGTAATAATTGTCGAAAAAAACATAACAAGATAAACCTTGAAGCTTTTCTGTCAATTTCAGTTCCCAATTCGGTCCAAGTTCTTCTTTTTTGCGTGTATAAATATCGAATTCATAAAGATATCCATCATCACTTTAACATCTACAAAAAACTTCGAAAGCCCATTTTATTTTGTTTTTGATATACTGTTTCATAGAGTTTCTACCCTTGAATGATATGTGTTCGTCTATTAACTGATTCAAAGTTGGTTCTCGTGCTTTTAAAAAAGATTTGTTGAAAAGTTCAATGATGGGTCTCACTTTGAAACCTTTATCTTGATTTTTGTCATCAGTTTGCCCAATTTTTGAGTTGTCATTGAAATGAAAATTCGATCTAATGGCTTTGAAATGTTCTCTTGGCATAACATTTGATACAAAAGGAACATTTAAATCCGGTTCACCCGACCAATAATCGTGTAAATCAGGTAACACATGATACCCCATGACAATATTCATTCCAAATAAGCTCTCATTTCTTCATCACTCACTTTGGAATTTACTCCATTCTGTTATGCATAAGGTTACTTTAACAAGTTTTCCAAGTCAGAAACTTCGCAAAACACTTCAAAAGGACTCAAATTTGTAAGATTTATTCTTCCATAAGAAAATTCTTTGTTTAATACAATACTTTCCATTTCACCTTTTTTAGTCCAACTTTCTGTCTTTCCAAACTTCCAATTATATTTATTCTCTGATTGTTTGGATTTACTTTTAAGCTCATCTAACCACGCAAGTGAACTATTTTAGAATAAATTCTAAAATAATTCTCCTCTTCTAAAAAATTGATATCTTCCTCATCCAAATTATAATCAACATCTGATGCATCACTGTTATCAGCTAACACAATTTGTTCGATACCATTTTATTATGATTAAAAATTCTTGTGCGTAAATTACATGAAGCCATTTTAAATTTATGTTTTATTGAGTATTAAAAAATTATTATATTTTAAACTAAAAATCATTTTATCGATTATAAATACAAATATTTTTATTTTATTGTAATATATTGTATTCTTCTTTACCTTATTGTTTTTATTGAAAAATTTCCGCTTTCTGCCTATAGGGACAAAATATTTATTTTTTTATAATACATTCTTAATTTTGCCATTTCTGTCTTGATTCTACAAAAAGAAGAGATAAAAGAAAAATGATTTCAATTTCCTATTTTTAACATAAAAACAGCCTAAAACAAAAAAATATTAGTAAATAACCTGTTTACAAAAACGTATTTTTAATCATGTCTTATTGATTGAATTTTGCACATATATAATTGAAATTAATTTCAGATAAAACTTGTGGGATATATGTCCCGCCGGCGTAAAAGGGTACGCCAAAACTGGTTGTTTCATATTAAAAATAAAGTGTCCTCTTCTTTCAATATTTTATATTTATAGAAATTTTTGAATTTAAAAATATTATCTATTATTTTATATTTTAATTGTCATAGAAAAGGAGATTGGATTGCTCTCATGGCAAAACTAAAACCTTGTCTTCATTTTGCTTTCCACAACGTGATTTTATGAGTCCAGATTTTCTACTTTAATTCACATCATGTCCAAGGCACGCGACAAACTCGAGCTGAAACACACGTTGTAGACTTGCCCAAACTAACTCTGTTATTGATACAATGAAAAAGGACCATCACCCAATCTAACTTTAAAGTAGACACGAACAAACAAAACCCGTTTTAGTTACCAATAACGGCTCACTATCTGCTTTACCATGTAACTATATGTTTACAAGTATATTTGCACATTTTAAAATGAGTTAGTCTATTGACTGACTACTCCTTCTCTCTTACACATGAAAGGAGACATCTGAATGGCTGAACTCGGTGCAGGGCAAAATAACAAAACGTTTGGAAATTCTGCTGTAAATCATCAAAAGAATCATTTTTATTTCAAATTAAAGTTGTAAATCATCTAATTTACTTGAGAGAAAAAGATAATTGGTTAAAAAAGAATTATTTACAAAAAATAGAGTATATTAAAAATCTTAAGTGACAAATTTTTTTTACAAATAATAGTGTGTTAGGTATTTTAAAGAAAAAATTAAGATACCCAAATCAATACTTATATAAACGTTTTCTAACTTTAACGATGAAAATATCATTGCAGGCTTTTGAATTTCTGGACATAATGAATTTCTATTATTCTTCTTACAATTTTTAAGGAAATAACATCAAAAATAGAGAACTTCATTTTATACAAGACAAATTCATCCGACTTTAAATATCCGAAACAATTGAGCAAACTCAAATTTTATACAGTTGCGTTCCAATTACTTATTTTACCTTTAAATTACTTTGGCTAGAAAAAATCAGACTAAACTGCTAAAGCTAAGCTAGCAATAATAATAAACGGTTTTACGGCTACTTTTCCTGCAAACTAGGTTCTAGTCGGTGTTTACAGCCATGAAATATATTCAAAAATTAACTACTTTATTTAACATTTCCAAAATTCCCTATTTTGCTCATTTCCTATTATTAAATTTCTCCTAAGCCACTACTAACAAAGTAATTAGACAATAACTAACGCGGAAAGGGTCAATTTAAAAACTGGGAAAGATGAGTGTGCGCCAATATTAATTTTTGTGACAAAAATGGCATATTATTTTTACCGTTCAGCTACTTTATAGAACTAGGTACTCATATGAATTTTTGAAGAAAAATATTTCCTCCAGCACACTAATCTGTGTAAATATCTTCATTAGAGAGAACACAAAGATTTTATATTTGAAATAGGGATCAGTAGGTAAGTACACAAAAATTTCATTGAATTAGTTATTTCCATAGAGTTGATAGTTGAGAAAAGCTCAAATATGCCCTCTATAAAATAAAGTTGGCTATGACGTTCTATTCTATGGTGAAAATATTCTTGCTACAAAAGTTTGGCTCAGCCTTTGCGGCTTTACATATTTACAGAATAGTGCGTGTACTAAGTGAGAAACGTTTGAGTTCAAAGTGTGGCTTTTTCAGGTGTTCTTCGATTTTTATAGATTCCCTCAATTTTCAAAATGTATTTCGCACCTCATCAAAGAATAGGTAAAGGAAATGGAAAACCAATTATTTATTTAATAATCTCGTAAATTTGATATATATGAATGAATGAATAAGGACACGCGAACAAGCACATAAGATCATTGAGAAGATAATTTAGGTGTTTATAAAATTGCGATAGACTTCTGATCTTCACAAAAAGTACTCTAATTCACTCCTTGTGTAGTAATTTTTTTCATCATTCTCAACTTTAGAATAGCCAGCTACAAGCGCATCTTGAGCGCCAATATAAAGAGTGTTATAAATCTTCCAGAAGACATCTCTGGCTTTTCTCGCTGGATGAAATAAACCCTAAATGGCGATGAATAAAAATCAAAGAGACTGGAAAGAGTGAAGAAGGCGTAGTAAAACCTGTAGAATGTAGTAAAGTAAGCGAATGGGGCCTAGAGAAATGCGCAAACCATCAAAAGCATCCATGACTGCTTGAATGACGTGGGGAGAAGTTTCGAAGACGTTGGGATAAACGACGTTCAGCAGGTGGATCAGACTGTCTTCACAGCCAAAGCCGAACACGCCAAGACCAACGTGTTTCACAGCGGTACACGCGGTCTGACGGTGTACGAGGTCTCTTAAAAACGAAAAGATAACATCTAATTGGTTGGGAATGTGAATTGATTGGTACATCCCGATATAGTCTCCTTGAGTGAGCTAATAACTTAATAAAGTCTACTCATATCCAACTTTTGATTTTTGAATAAATTACTTCAATTAAATTTATTTAAGCATAAAATGTATGGACTTGGTTGGAAGATGTATCCTCTCAGAGATTAGTCAGAGATCAGTAATCAAGTATTTTTCACGGACTGCGAGTTTGAATGTACTTCGATCTAAGGCATATAATAAAAAGTACTCAAAAATCGTAATTGCGACATTTTGTTTACTTGTGTTGACACCGTAATAGTGTTTTAGAGCCACCGATAATTGAAACTAATGGCTGGCCATCTCTTTCAATGAGTTTTCAAAAAACCTACCGATTTAATCACATTGTTGGAGCTTAAAGGGTTAATGTTAGTGATGGGACGATAAACAGAATCGGGAATCGTGTTTTTTTTAATATCGGGAATTTTCGTTAATGCTTTCTTCTGATACCTCAGTCCCGATTCTTTTTATTTTTAGGAGTATTTAAAAATATTAAATTTTTAAACCAAATTTAAAATTTTAATAAATTAAGTTTAAATTTAATTTAACTCGATTTATTGATGTTCCAAATCCAAACACAAAATAATTAAAATAAATTTTAGCTACTCAAATTTAATACAGTGTAACAAAAAAGGAAAATCATTGAAAAATGTAGTTTTTCCAGTGTTGAAATAAAAAACTAATAAATATAATATCCAAAAGCATGATACTTTTTAGCTCATGTGTCTATATAAATAAGAAAAGTGTTTAACAATAAATAATTTCAAGACTTAGTTGGCATACGTCTTTTTATTAATGTCACTTTATATTGTATATAGTTGCCTGCCTGTGAGTGTTGTTTTTGAATAGAGGAAAAAAGTATTTTTTTAATGTTTCAAATCAAGAATCCTCATCCCAATCACATATTTTTTAAGAATCAACATCGGAATTGGAATGGCCCAAACGTTTGGTATCGTCCCACGACTAGTTAATGTTAAATTGAGAACTTTTTGCATGATTTCAAAATTAACAAACTTTAAAATTCGAAAAATACACATTTCGTTTTCTTCATAGAAAAGGAAAATTAATAAACGTTTAAAAATAAAGAAAGTATTAGTTTTATTTTTTCGTTTAGAGTGCTCCTAGAGAGAGAGATAGTGAAATAGATGAGAAGGAAATTACCTGTCAGCAAGAGCATCGGCAAGCAGGGGCGTAACGGCGTAGACGTAGTCCTTACTCATTTCCCCAATGTACTCGAAGAGAAAGGCTAGCGACTTTAACACTCCATTCTGAACATTTAGCTCTGGAACGCGATACTCATTCATCAGCGCTGAAAGAACAAGAAAGGCAGAGAATGAATGCGGAGTATTCGCATGCAAACAAAAATTTAGGCATGCATCACTTGATTCATGACATTTTGCAAAGAAAATACAATTCCGACATACTTTGATAAAGAAAACATCGTGCTATCAATAGTACACTGTTGTTTCTTTTAAATGGTCCTGTGATTTAGCATATACTAAGATAAATAGTACTTGACATTTAACCTTTTCAGGCGCAATGATTGAAAAAGAAAATTGATCAATTTTTCGATGAGACGGTTAAACTAGGAACATCTTTCAGTTAGCTCGTTGGAACATACTAATTGTTTTGCACACTATGTCAAGTCAGGTTTTCATCCATTTTTCTATGCAATCAGTATATAATTGCGCGATCATAAAGCAAAGAGTCCTGCCAATATTTTCGGTTTTAGGAGACATGCATTATCAAATTCAGAAAAATAATAGAGAATTAAAATGCAAGCATATACATAATAAGATAAAAAGATATTATATATATAGTTATAAGTAAACTTGTTTTTCGGCTACCTAAGATTTGAATAGTCTCAGTGTATCACCAATCATATTAACCCATTAAGTACCATAGAAATCAGACGATATTTAAAAAAACGCAGACGATTTATATTCAAAGTCATTGAAAAAGCAGGCGAAGATGAAATTACTTATGTTCCCAAATGGGAACATTGGAACTTAATGGGTTAAGTGGATGAATAATACTAAAACAATGATAAATCATTTTTTCATTCTCATAGTTTATTCCGACAAAGTACAAAATAATTATAACAATATTTCAAAGATTTTAAGGCTTTTCAGGGACTAAAGCATCTATTTAACTTTTCTTTGTAAAGTGCACAAAATTTTTTAAGGTTATGGGAAAAATGAGGGGAACTTGAAATTTACCTGGTAAAACAGTGAATGGAGAGCAAGTTTCTGCGACGATTGCGATAGCGACTGTTGTGCAAACACGGTTCTGTCGTTCCTGTACCTTTAGATTATTCAAAAGAGTGTCCAATACATCATGTGGCCTAGAAAATGATCGAAGTGAACATTATTTGGCCAAACTGAAACAAAATACAGCTGGAATTGTCAGTTTGCAGGCGACAATATTCAAAAAATATAATGTCCTAAAATGATTGATTAAATTATAATTGCGAATATTAATGGTTTTGTTAATACCATTCAATCGATTTTAATGAGCCATTTTAGAAGTCTAGATTTCTTTTCTTGTTTTTAAACAATTAAATAGGTTAACAACAGTCAGATCAATTTGTTGACCCTAAAAACCACGATGTTACTTTTCAGTGGCCACAAAACTATTCTGAAGCATTTACTTTATCGAGCCATAATGCAACAAACAACGTCGCTAAAAAATATATACATTTAGAGATATTGTTTGAGTATAAGTATAAGTATTTTAGAGCTATGGAAAATCTAAATATGAGACTTCGATATTCAAGTGGTCAAATAGTGTACGCTATTTTCAAAATCATTTTAGAATATACAAATGTTTAGAATGATAACAGGTTATTTGGCTTCCAGGCACTTTCCCTTTGGAATTTTTTATATTAAGTGGAACTGTGTTTATTTATTAGTTAATCTATATCTATGTAACTTTCCTTAGTTAGTTAGTAACAGTTAATTCTTTGAGATCCCAAAATTGAAATTGGTTAGAATCATTTTAAATGGAAAGCAAGAATTCCTTGGTCCGAATTTCTACTTTGAATCCCAAAATTAGACGGTGAAGGAGAGCAAAAAGTCGTACCCGATTGCTTTAGCGATGTAGCCAAAAGTGTTGACGGTGGCTCTTCTAATGCCTTTTTTGTGCGCCTTCAGCAATTCCAGTAGTTCAAAGCAGATTCGCATCCACTCTCGAGCAGATACGAACTCGGAGCCACGATCAGCTATCCTCCCTACTAAGTCGATGCAGTTTTCTTGAACTTTTTCATGCCTAAGAAGGAAGAGGAAAATTTAAAAAACTTAATGCTTCACCGGAAATCAGAAAATTTGGAACGAATAAACTTTAAATCTATTTTTAATTTTATTATAAAAATAATATACGAATAAATGATTTTAATTTTTATCATTAATAAATAAAACATTAGATTCGTGACAATAGTTCTCTTTAGTTTTCCAAATAATTCATGGAATGCGAATGAGCTTTTTCTTCTGCAGGATGTTTTTTTTTATCAAAAATGCGTTCGCGATCATTGCCAAAAACTTTAGACGCTTCATGTGTTCTTAAAATCTTATTTTTCATAATCAGTCCCTATTTTTATATCAATTCTAAAGTATTACACAATGTTGTGATAAAATTATTATTGATCAAATGTAATATATTAAACGTTGACAAGTTATTTGGAAATAGTTGTATCATTGAATAGTAAAATAAATACGTAATGCACAATAACTCTTTAGTTACATGTGATATTTGAGATTGAACATTGATAAAATGGAAGTTGCTATTATTTTGAAAAAATCATTAAAACCAGTAAAATATATTTCCTTCAGGAATTTACCGGAATTTTGCTAAATTTCAAACCCTACTACAGACTCAACAAAAGATTAATTAATTTAACTAGATACATGTGTAAATTCTTTTCAGATGAAATAGATATGAAGTAAAAAGTAATCGAATCCAAACAGGGATAAAGATTCCGCTTGCCGAACATAATAATTAATTATGAGTAATTTACCCCCTTTAAATAAATTGACTAAAATGCAAAATAATAGTCAAATAATGATCAAATTACAGTAAACAATTAGCTGAGCCTTTCACAGTGTATGTCGGATAAACGCTCGCATTATACCCGCACTTCTGAACTTTTTTACTTGCCCCGTTTTGATTCAATTCCCTCTTCAATAAGATTATTCTTAATACGATGAACTTCGTAAATAAACACTTTTATGCACTTAATTTTGACAGCCATTTTTGTTTGAAGAGTTCCTTTTATGCTCTTTTCATTCAACAGCGTTTGATCTGTCTTTATCATATCCCAGTTACATATACCCAATATATATATATATACATCATCCATTTTTATATCATTTAAACGCATACATATACGCATATATTATATTTAAGAACACAATAGGAAAACTCGAATATAGGTAAATTAAGAAACCCTTTTGATACTTTTAAGGAGTCTTTATCAAATGGAACAATTTTTTAAATGGAGAAAATGTTTCGCATCTGTTTGGTTTCTTATTTCATTTGTATATAGTCGTATTTATATATCTTTTTATTTATTAAAATTTGAACAGTGTAGTTTTTACATACATAAATATTTTACTTTTTTTATATTTATGTTTATATAATACAAACTCTTGGTCTAATTCATACATATATAAGCTCCATGACGAGAGAAATGAAGTTATATATTTAAATATCTTATTATGTATATATATGACTACTGACATGTCTGTAATATTCAGTTAAGCTAGCTAGAAGTATATGCAATGACAAATGTAAAGGAAACAAACGAGGGTTCTATTATTTTATTATATCTATCTTTAAAAATATATAAGAAAAATATAAAAAAGTAAATACTCGCACTACTTACTATTTTAAAAAGATTTCTTAGCGACCAGATTACTTTGTCAATTTTTGCTTACATTTACCTTCAGGAATAACTTTAAACTCGATCGGGCGAATAGACCACTGCATGCATGTATAGGTAACTTTGTGAAACTTAATTTATGGCTATTGTGTAACTTCGAATAGTACCATGCAAAGATGTTGATGTTTATAACTGCTTACTACAGCCTTGGAGCATGAAACACTGATATCCACAGAAACTATTCACACTTAGTTCAAGCATTTATTAGACCCACAGCTGAATTCATTCATCCATGAATCCATTCATTTAAAATTGTCAACAAGCGAAATTTTGACATTTTTACATAATTCAAAAATGAATTTACTTTAGAAATAAATAAAAACACATATTTTTACATTATCATTTAAATTCCTCTTTAAAAACAAACTGAATTTACAAGACAACAATTTAACTGTTGAGTGAAAGTCTTGTCTAAATTAAACAAAGAAAAAATTTAGAAAAAAACGATACCTGTTTTTAAGGATGGGTGTCAATCTAGGCAGCAGATCTTTGATTGGTGGCGTCATTTTAGTCATTCCTATGACATTAACAATACTCTTTAGGGCGGCTAAGATGCTTCCAAGGACTTCTGGATACTCCTCACCGAGGTATTCGTAGAGAACAAGACCCAAATGACCCATCAACTTCTCCTGAAAAGAAGAAACACAGTCTTAGAGCAAAGAATGCATTTTCTGTTTAAAATCATCTGTTTTAATTTAAACTTAGATGAAAAGGAAATATGCAAAGGCCCTTAGTTACATATTACGCCATATTAATTTCTTAAGGATAAACATTATGACTCCCCACACGGAAGAGAGAATCTAAATCTTTCAACCCCTATACAACTATGTTATATTAACTTAAGATGAGGAAAAAAACAAACAATATTACATCATATAGATTTTGAAAAAGGAAGCAGCAAACTATAATATTCCTTCAATTAGCCGATAAATTTAGATTAAAAATAGCTGAAATGATTAAATTGATTTTTTATAAACATGTTAGTCAGAATTGGAAAATTAGGGGTGCTTTAAAGCAAAAATGGAAAATACTTCTTGGCAGGACTTCATCACAAGAGTGATTCTTGCAATCAAATCAGCAGCTTGCTGTCTGACTTTAGCTGACTTATTGTTCAGTCTCCACAAAATGGTTCCGCAGATTTGGGGAAGGTAAGCTTTAACGCGAATTCCAAGACTATTGACAACCGCACCAAACCCATCCAACATTATAACATCCTAAATAGAGAGCGAAAGCTCAGAATGCTGACAAAATACGCACTAAAGAAACTAACTTCTGACGTCTGCTCTTGAAAAGCGTAGAGAATTCCATCAATCAATTGTTCTTCCAAGCGACTATCGATATCTGTGGATCCCATATTGGTCATTATTTTTTCTATTGTCTCCATCACCATTTTGCGATATGTTTCATTTTCATCTTTCAAATCATCAACTACTCTTCCTATAAAAATGGCAAGGTATATTATAGTGTAGCAGAAGTTCCTGTCAAAATTAATTACTTCTTCAAAAACAACTTTTTATTGAATAGATATCAGGAGATACTCAACCTGAGGCTTGCGAACCGAAATGCGGTGCAATTCTATTTGAGATGAGGGTCACTGCCCATATAATTTTTTCTTGCGTGAAAAATATAAAAAGTGCTCAAAAAAGTAAAAGTGCTTTTACAAGAGATTTGACCATGTATTTTTGACATAAAAAATAAAAGTTTTCTTTTACGATTTTAATACTACTTTTATTCTAATTGAAATATTCTACTCATTTTGTTCAATACCTTTTAATCATTTCATTAGTTAGTTAATTACTTATTTAGTTAATTAAATTTGAAAAATTTATGATAAGTTAGGAGATTGGTCATTCAACTAACTATTAATCAATTTATGACATCGCACTATCAAAACACTCAATCGAGATAACTTAGGTTGGAGTTGTAAAGAGGAAGTACTTCTCAAACCTTACATTCCTTAAAAGCAAAAAAGCCTTGAAATTATTCTTGTTTTTATATTTAATACTTTTCAAAAAGAGAAACAATCCAATCAGCTACTCATTTGTCAATAAGATTGAAAAAGTTGCATACTTTTACCGACAGACTTAGTGACTGACTACCTTCTTTTTTTTTGACAGGGTGTTTCATGCAAGGGAAGTTTTAAATTTCCATATCTGCACTGATGAACTTTTTATGATAAGTCGATGGCATCGCCGGGTTCGAACCCAAAGGCTTTGGATCCGTAGGCGACGCCTCTACCTATCAGCCCTCCATTTGTGACTGACTACCTTCCGATATGAATAGTCGGAAAAGAGCATTAGCGATAGATTAAGATTCGTATGAATAATATTATCTATAAATTACGCTTCTAGGATAAAACAAATTTATTCGAATCAAAAAATTAAATAAAAATTTTTATTTATCCTCAATTCAATATATACACATCTATCTCTTACACTAGCCATGTCAAACATGCGGCCCACACAGATTACAGTATTATTAATTATAATTTTATGTATAAGTGTAGATTTAGACTTCTTAGAGAACTGGGTTGACTGATTTTCACTTATCATCTCTTATAAAAGTTCGCACTGCACAGAAATTTCAGCCAGACATAGCAAAGATTGTCAATAACAAGAGGTGTCAAGCCTCGGGACAAGAACATGTAAAGTATTTGAATAATTAATAATTAATAATAAATGTTTATTTTGAACTATTGTAATTTATGTGCATTTCATTTGAAATACATGTGGGCCATGTATGTTGCCTTATAAACTTTTTTTATATTAAAATGAAGAACAGATTTATATCCTTGCTAATTTTTTAATTAAATTATTTTGTTTAACTATACATGACTTTGTACTTGCATTTTTGAATATAATCAAACCATTACATGTTTCTAAGTTAAAAGTAAAATATTCTGCAATAATTTTTATTGAACAACTTTAAATATAATTGCAGGAGTGCGGCCCTTATGAGAACACAAACTCACTCCTTTGGCCCTCATGGGACTCCGAGTTTGACATGCCTGTCTTACAGGACTCAGGAGTAAATAAGAATTTCTAATGCTGACTTATATCGAGCCAATAGCAAGGGAAAGGAAAATTCTGTCATCAATATATCACAGATGAAAAGAGAAAGATGCGGGCAGAGGAGCTGCAAAATTTTATAAACTTCCCAACCTCTGACTATTCAAATGTTTTTTTTAAAAATACTAGAGAATAATATTCTTCAACCAGATTATCGATTTTTGAATATAACTCACCGTTCAAGGACAATTCTACCGCAATGCAATATTAAAATCACTATACATTGAGGTGGAATTGACATGCTTCCTAATTTTCTATTTACTTGAAAGATGAATAGAACTTATGAAACTATTTGGTCAAAGAAATTCTTATTTATTGCTTAACTTTTTTAACTCTTTTATATTATTATTGCAAGTTAGTTTAAGATTTTGAAAAGATAAGAAAAAATACCAATTATTTCAGGAGCTCCTACTTTAGAAGCGATTTCAACAGTTGTATCAACTAGTTGTTTATAATTTCGTCTATCCAATGCCATCCTGTGTTGCCAAAAATTTCTGAAAAAAGAGGGCAAAATTTCATCTCTAATATACTGAGCTGACACACCATCCGTTGCACAGCATTGTTTCACAACCTTAAATAGTGAACAATCAAATGTGTTAAAAAATTAAAACAAATCTTCTAGAGAATGTGATTAGAGATAAAAATCTACATAAATTGATTAGCATTATCGAGAGAAAACATTTCGGAGTAATGTTCAACTCTGAGACTCCTTGATCAACGTTTATTATTCAGAGTTTCAAAAACAAAAACAAGGTTTAATCAAGGATTCGTTAAAATAATATAATTCTAAAATGTAGGTATTTGCGGAAAAAAAGGAAAAACTTACCTTTAAGACAATTTTCTTCATTTCTTCATCTGGAGATTGAAACTCCCTTATGAGAATCAACATCACTTCTCGTGTATAATAGTTGGCGTATTCAGCGTCCATCAGAGGTATCAGGTAGCCAATGGCTTTCAAGAAGGCCGCTAACCCCTTTTACAAAAAAATAAATTGAAATGCAGAGAGAACGTAGTCATACAAAGAGAAGGATGTGTTCTTATTTTGCCAATTTATTCACGCATGAGTGTGAAAATGAGGAAATATGAAGATAAAATATATTGTAAGCTATTGTGTACTACAGTCTTTGGTCATTTATTTTTTATAAAATTTTCCGTTACACAAAGGTCATTCAGAAACGAACTTTTAATTTAAAAGAATTTAAACACGCATAATTTTGTTCCTTAGAATCAATTGTGTCTGCGAAGTCAACACAATCACTAAAATCAAAGGAGTATTGGTATATTAATCCTTTTTTTTTTATAAATTATTTTGTAATTTAGAAATGCTAAATGTTAGATATAAAAAGTTTACACACATACTATAATGGAGAAAATAACTATCAAAAATCATAAACAAAAAATATAAATTATTTTCATTTAATTCTAGACTAAATTTCTCTAAACATATGGGAGCATTTAAGGTGAAATAGTAGGAGGACTATGAATGATTGGAGGAGTTTTGAACATTGAAGTTGTATTGATCATTGAAGATGGATCAATGAAACTGTATAATTTTTGAAGTGTATTAATCATTCTTGGGTATGTATCACCACATGTGCATTGATCGATAAAATGGAAAAAATGTTAATTTATCTAGCCAATACCAGCTATGATCTCATTTTTTTAATTTTTCCATAAAGGTCTCTACGAAATCCCCTTCTCTCCAGTCAAGTTTTCAAAAGGGCATTATATCGCCAAATTTATAGATACTAACAGTTTCAAAGCAACACTCAAAAAGATGATATAAATAGCCTTGATCAAAAAATCATAATGGCACTGAAAGCGAAGATGAATATCAATAGGAAGAATTTAATAAAATTTAATTTAAGATTTTATTTTTTAAGGTATAGGAAGGGAAAACGGAAAAGCAAAAAAAACAAATTAAGGGCATATTGTTAAAAATGATATGATTAATAAACCACGAAAAAACTACAACCAGGGGGCACACATCCGGGGGAGGGTGGGGGCGAAATTGCCTTTCACCCCCCCCCCCCTCTCAATAATTTCCTATTTTCTAAATTATATATCTTTTTTTATAGTATTTATTAGACTTGTTTATTTTCTATAAAAGCTTAAAATGATTATCCCTATTAATTACTGTAACCAAGCCCGCCAATAAGGGGGCAAGGGAGCTAGGCCCCCTGGGATTTATTTTGTCGATCTGAAACTCCTTTCAAATAAAATGTATACACTTTCTTATATTCCCCGCCCCATTAAAATCAGTTTTGCCCCCTCCCATACTTGAAGTGGGCGATGGGGCGAATTTACACAATCAAGTCATTTATTCTAGAAATCAAATATATAGCATCTTTATCCTAAGATATTAGTTTTATTTAATGTTTTAGATTTTTTTATCAAGATTTCTTAGAATAGTTGGCACCACTAAGCTAGAAGGTTAATGCAATCAGAATTACAAACAAGGTAATTTGACTTCATAAAATCTGTGCAGTTGCTGTGGGAGTGAGAGCTTACAGTGCAAGTATAATGTCGGGTAATAATGGTGGTGTGTTCATTGGTATCCAGTAACTTCATAGTGGAAATTTCATCCTATAGTAAACTCATCGTGATGCAATACATCGTTGGTATTTTCATCGTTAAGTATTTTTATCGTATAGTGATTACATCGCGAGATTTATGGATTGACCATTACTTCCTTTCGGTGTCACAAGATAATCCCACAATTTGCGTATATAATTATGCATACATTTTTATAAAATTACTAACGTATACTACATATTTATTTGTATCTTCATACCTCAAAATGTCTAGTCATTGTCTCTAACTTTCTTTACTTCTTCTCAAATTCTGTGTATATATAAATATCTTTTCATAGGATATTTTTTTATAATAAAACTTTATAAACCTTTTTTGATATTTTGTGCCTTAAAACGCCACTGGAGTTTGTTTGTTTTAAGCATAAGACTTGTTGATAACGGAAGTCAATTTGTTAAAGAAAATGAAGGTGGTGAAATAACTTTCTGGAAGTGTGTATAGAGCGCATTGTCGTGCAAGAATTCACACATCTAAAGATTCAATAATTAAACGATTGGAAGTACACAATCACGCAGGTGAAATTGCTCAATTTGAAGCAACAAGAGTGCTTAATGCAACAACAAAGAAAGCACTTATGACTCAAGAAAACACTCATGTCCTCGAAACCCAAGCATTCGTGGGAACTTCAATAGCAGTTGCGGGTAAATTACCAAAACCCCAATATTTGAAAAGAAACATCAGAAATATGAGAAATGTGAATGCACAGCAGCATGCAAATCCAGTCAGCTTACTACACTTGAACGTACCTGATGATTGCAGTAAAACAAATTCAAATGAGCCAGCCTTTCCTTCTTTTTGACAGCAAAGATGGTTCTGAACGAATAATTATATTTTCTACTTTCAAAATTGTACCTACGTTATTCACACAAATATACACAATTCATGATATCATGAACGGTTATGTTTTTCCCTTATTTATGCTCTAATGGCAAAAAACCGAACAAAGCTACAAGACGCTTCTTTCAAAATTAAAGGACTTAGAGTTTTATTTATCACCTCGTACAATTATGACTGATTTTGAAACTGCATCAACATTTAAAGCACTTTTTCCAAATTCGGAACAAAAAGGTTGCTTCTTTCATTTTTCTCAATGTATATTTAGAAGTATTCAGTCAAATGGTTTTCAGCATTTGTATGAAAGCGATGTTGAATTTGCGTTAAAAATGCGCATGCTTATAGCTATTGCATTCGTTCCCGTTACAGGTGTAATCAGCTTTTAAATATTTAATTGATAATTCTCATTTTCCTGAAGAAATACAGCCTATTATAGATTACTTTGAGGACACCTGGATTGGACGCCCAAATCGTCGTTTAGTACGTCGAGCTCCTCGTTTTAAACAAAACTTATGGAATTGTTATGATTCCGCCAAACAAGGTGGTTGTAAAACAAATAATACTTGTGAAAGATGGCATCGATCGTTTAGCCAACTGTTTGGTTGTTCTCATCCCATAAGATGGAATTTTTTTTAGATATTTTGAAAAATGAACAAGCAAGAAATGATGTTATAATGGAGCAGTATATAGCAGGCTCAAACATTCCAAGGCGTAAAAGAAAATATAAAGAAACTGCAGAAAGAATACGGCATCAATCATTGTCAATGATTTTGAAAATCGTGACCTAAATGATGCTCATAACTTATTTTTTTAATTGTTTCTATTTTCCCAATTTGTAATAAATTAGTAAATTATTTTTTTTAATTAAATTAGATACTTTTTTTTAACTTTCCTTAAATATTAAGAAATTTAAACATATTTCAATGCTATTTAAGTCAGAAAGAGATATTGTTTTATTTTATCATTATAATAGCCTGATAATATGAAAACCTTATATTTAAATTAGTTTTTTTATGTTATTAAGAACATTTGCAAAAGTTCGTAATAAACTTAAAAAAATTATAAAGGGATATTTACAAAAAAACATTAAGCGTCAAGCATAAAATTAGTATGACGATGTAATTACTGTACGATGAAAATACCGACGATGTATTGCGATGAAATTACCACGATGAAATTACAGTGAACTGTATTCATTGGGCGACAATTCTTCTATAATAAATTTTGATAATTATAAAAAAAGTTACCACCCCCCCCCCCCCATTTTCAGGATACCCCTAACTACAACATATAATAGATAAAAAAAGGGTTACTTACTTTTCCTCTGTGTGTCTTAATGCCTTTCCACAAAGGCTTCAGGATACTATCAAATGACTCAATGCCATATGGTGTGGAACTTTCAGCTAGACCAGCAAGAGCAAGGGCCGTGATTGTTCTAACTTTTTGCTGCTCATCAACCAATCCTGTTGAAAAGTGTAATACACTTAGAGGAAAAAAGTGATATCAAGAAAAAATATGAATGAACAAATAAGATAAATCCAACTCCTATTGAAACTTTTCTAAGAGACACGTGAAGCAGGAAGAATGCTCGTCTTCAAGCTAACTGTTGAAAAAAACTAAAGAGCAGAGCAAGATAGAAAGTTACCATATCAGAGCATATATATATATATATATATATATATCTCCAACCTGTATTCTACTATGATTCATCTCCAAACTATATACTACAATGATTTATCTCTAACCTGTATACTACGATGATTCATCTCTAACCTGTATACTACGATGATTCATCTTCAACCTGTATACTACGATGGTTTCTATTCCATGTACAAATAACTAGGGAGACAATGTTCAACTTTCTGTTCACATTCTGCTAGATGTAAGATTTGATATACCTCATTCGGGGAGACGATGCTACATAAGTTATTACCTATATACATTATACCTGTATACTACGATGGTTCATCTCCAACCTGTATACCGCGATAATTCATATCAAAGAATCGAAAAATATTTTTTAAAAAATAAAAAAATATCAAACTTTCTGTTCATATTTTGCTACCTCATACGATGTTACAAAAGTTATTACCTATACTTTGCAATTTGCACGATTTTAAATATTATATTTGTCAAATAATCAAAATAAAATTCTGTAATCAAAGAATCGAAAAATATTCTTTAAAAAATCAAAAAATATCAAACTTTCTGTTCATATTTTGCTACCTCATACGATGTTACAAAAGTTATTACCTATACTTTGCAATTTGCACGATTTCAAATATTATATTTGTCGAATAATCAAAGAATCGAAAAATGTTCAAATCAAAAAATATTTATTCTTTTTAAATATATCGTTGGCTCCCCTTACTTTTAAAATTGAAAGATAAACCTAGTCTTTAATAATTAATTTTTATCAAATTATGCACATACGTAACTAAAAGTAAGGGGAGCCAACGATATATTTAAAAAGAATAAATATTTTTTGATTTGAACATTTTTCGATTCTTTGATTATTCGACAAATATAATATTTAAAATCGTGCAAATTGCAAAGTATAGGTAATAACTTTTTTAACATCGTATGAGGTAGCAAAATATGAACAGAAAGTTTGATATTTTTTGATTT
>JAUIRK010000130.1:0-28842 GCA_030549495.1 Nectonema munidae | reverse complement strand
TAAGTATTTTAGTGGGAAAAAGGAACCTACTAAAAATAAACGTAATTTTTTTTAAGAAAAAATGGTTCATGGGCCGAAAAAATTTGAGAAACACTGATTTAATGCGCTGTCAGTCTCTCTTCTCCCTGTTTTCTTTTTCATTCTGTTCAAAGACCAACTTCCATAAACCGTAACACAGAAAAGAATTTTAAAATGAGCATTTTTTGCATAATTTATTGAGGAAAATATAATTTATTATTTTGTACACATAAAACATCATTAAAAGTTTGAGAGATTTCTTTCAAAAATTTTTGTAGTTTTTTCATGGAGAGAATCTGATTATCGTTTTTTCTTTGTTCGTCGTAAGCCCACATACGCAAAGAAGAGCAGTGATATGTTGAAGATGAAAAGACCCAGAACATTCTTCCACAAGTCCCAAGATTCGTTGTAGGGTATAGATTGATTCTCTAGTACATTCAGTCCAGTGATGCTTAAAATAAACATGCATCCACATTCAATTGCCATTTTGATTATTCACATGAATACAAAAGCTTAGACAAATAAAAACGCTTAACTAAGTTTACTAAAGTAATCTTACTACCCCAAAAGTAGATCTCATCGCATTCTTCAGTGATTTGATTGGCAATGTCTTCACTTCTGTGTGTGATTTATTGTTGAGTGATATTGCTAAAATGGCTTACTATCAAAAGTGTGATAACATTTTTTCACCCATTTTTCTTGTCACTCTTTTGAGCTGCTCCCTGTTGAAATATCTATACTCCTGTTCCCTACTTATTTGTGTTAAAATTGCTAGTGTCTTTAAATTGGGTATCGTTTTTTCCAATGAATTTTTGATTCGCAGACAATCCTCTTAATCTAATTATAATGTCTTGGTATCTAGGGTATATTTTACCTACATGAATGTTAATTATTTAAACAAAAATAAAAAGTAAAACTTATTCAAAATACCTTCTAACAATATTAATTTTCAACCATTCTGGTCTTCTTCAGATAAAGATGACTTTTAAATATTAGGAGTAGAAAATAAGGACCAGAGTTAGAAAAAAGAATATAGTATGGTATCATTTATATTCTATTCTTATAAAACTGTAAATAGAAATTACAGTGAAATCTCGAAGTTCAAAGGGAATGGCCAAAAGGTTCGACACATCCGATGTTCAAAATCGGAGCCATTTTGATGATGCACGACAATAGAGGAATCCCAGATTACTTAGAGCGGGGGTTTCCAACCTGTGGTACGCGAGATGTTTTTCAAAAATTCAAAAAAAGTACTTGTTTTCACAAGAAATGTAGTGTAATGTTAATTTGGCTAAAGTTCATTTTCTTTAGTTCCTCAACTGTAATACATGTAAATAACTTACCATCTTCGTGATTGTTTATTTTTATCGATTACTATATATATTCAATATATTAAAAAGCAACTTTTAGTTTTATTTCAGATTATTATAGCGTCAAATCAAGATGCGTAAACGACAGTATAGCGAACAATATATTAATTTTGGTTCTATGAATTGAAGAATAGGGAAGAATCTGACATGGTGTGTGTTGTGTATGGAGACATTATCAAATGCATCGAGGAAGCCTTTTATAACGCCATCTCCAAACTAATCATCCAGACTAGAAATACCGCGATCCTAATTAATTTAAACGACTAGACAAAACGGGGAAGTAATATCAGCATTCGGTTGATATTGTGACAGCCTCCTATCAAATTGCACTTTTTTGACGAAGAAATACAACTGGACGAATCAACGGACGTGTCAAACTGCGCACAGCTTCTGGTGTATGTGCGTTATGCTACTAAGGATGCAATTCGAAGTGAATTACTCTTGACCAATGAAATGTCAACTACAACAAAAGGAGACGTGTTCGAGCTTATGAAAACTTTTAAAATGCTCTACAATGGACCAAGCTAGTAGGTTGCACAACTGAAGGTGCTTTGGTTGTACTAGGGAGAAAATCTGGGTTCCAAGCTCGGGTGTAAGCAGTATCTCCATCTGTCACTTCTGTTCACTGTTTCATACACCGATTTGCTCTCTGCTAAAGTCCTACCTCCCGATATGAAGACAAGCTTGAAACTGGTGGTTAAGATGGTAAACTACATTATGACATCTGTCCTAAATAGTCGTTTCTTCAAGGTCATCTGGGAGGATATCGGATCAGAATACACTTCATTGCTTTTCATACGGAAGTGAGGTGTCTGTCTCGAAGGAATACCACTATGCTCCTTTTTGTGCTGAGAAAGGAGCTGCTTCAGTTTTTCCAAACAAACGATCAAGAAGTTCAGAAGATCCTTGAAGATGGAAACTTCATTCTTTACCTTGCCTACCTGTCAGATATTTTTGGAGTCATGTATCATTTCAATTGTTCTCAGGGCGCTGAAAGTAACATCATTGTTTTCAAATTGATTGCATTTACTCAAAAGCTCGATCTGTGGATTGAGAACAGACCGTTTGGAATGTGTGAGAATGCGGTGTCACTTGAGGAGGGGGGAGCCTAGTATTGCATTTGGTCAAGAAATCACCAAAGATCTCCTTCTGTTGACAGATGAAATCAGGCAGTACTATTTCAATGATCGTGATGCAGAAACATGCACTTACATTCGGAATCCATTCACTACTATTAACACTGGTGATCTCAAAGTGGGAACTGGTGAACAAGAAGAACTCATCGATTTGCAGTGCGACGAAGGTGAAAATCATAAATTGGCCAACTTCTGGTTAAATGTAAGTCCCTCCTATCCGTCACTAGTGAAAAGCAATTCCTCAGCTTCTCATATTTCCAACGACATGGGAATGCGAACAAGAGTTTTTTTTACCTTTCTTACAATCAAGTCGAAGACAAGAAATCGTTTCGTAAACCCAGAACACAATTTCCGATGTTGTGTGAGCATAATATCTCCACGGCTTGCAAAACTAGTAGAAGAAAAGCAACTCCAGCCATCGCATTGACTTACGAGTGAGTACTTATTGGTCGATAAGTTAAATATTTTGCTTGTTTATGATTATGCACATGTGCAAATAAATTAAATTAAGTTTTGTATATTTTTTAATTGCGAATTCGTTTACTTGTATTGCATTCATATGTTATTGTGTCTGTTAACCTTTTAGTATAGTTCTTTTATGTTCAAAAACTAATCGTTAGTGTTAGGTGGTACGTACCTACAGAATAAGTCCATAAGTGGTACACAGCAACAAAAAGGTTGGGAAACTCTGACTTAGAGGAAGAGCGGACTGCCTTTTTTCTTTGTGTGTAATATGTCAATTGAAAGAAAAAGAATAAAATAATTTTTATTATAAAAACTTTTTTAAATATTTAACATTTTTTTATAAAAATAAAAAATATTTATATGAATAAAGTACTCTGGCCGAAAACTTTTACACGGCTATTTTAGCAGGTAAAGCATATAAATGAATTTTTCTATAAATATAAAAAGAATAGATTATTATAAATATTTTAAATTTATTATAAAAACTTTTTCTTGTTTCCAAAAACTTAAGTGTTAATTAAGAATAAAAGTTTTAGAGAAAATATTATTAAAAAAAGTTAAGAATTTAAAATGAATGATAGTCGTCAATCTGTACCAAACTCTCTCAAGATTGCTTAAAATAAATGGCAATATTAAAAAACGTTTTGACTATCTCATGAAAAAGTTTTATATTCAAAGCGTTTTTACCAGTTAACTGGTGACGAAGTGTTTTGAGGTTTCGTATCACAGAATTGAAGACCTTCGAATTCATTGATAGCCAAAGTCTGAACAAAATATCATGTATAGAATATTGAAATGAGTGTTCTTGAGATTATTGCAAGAGATTACGTTTGATTAAAAAATATACTACGGAAGTTTCTAATGTTACTCATTTCTTATAGATGAAGCGAGAATATGGAAAGAAAGTTGTAAATAATGCAGAAAATCATTCTTGAATTAGTGTAGTTTTCTATTCAAAAATAATTTTATCTTTTAACTCTTATCATCTTACATAAAAAATGTCTTTCAAGAGCCCACATGACTACATATCTAGTTTTTTGACTAATATTTTTGAAATAAGAATGTAAATTTTGTTTTCATCGTGATAAAGGCTTCTTCTGATATATTTACTTCATCTTTTCAAGTTTGACATTTGCCGTGTTTCTTAATGTACACATATGAACATTCAAAATTGTGTTTTTTACATTATGTAGTTTAGTAGGCTGATAAGTGTTAGTGTTAGTTAGATTATTAATAAATCTCGGGGGAGCAAAAATTAGTGCTGGAAACCGGAAAAGAAACACTGATTGAAATGTTTTCGAAATAATTTTAAGTCAACTTACGACATAGCCATAGCGAAAAATACTAAGGTATTGAAGCCAGGAAAGCCAATTTGGTATGCTCTGCAGTGAAACTAATAAACCTCCAAAGATCTAGAAAAAGCATGCGGATTTAAAAGGAAAATAGCACACGTCTTTTGTCGAATTGTGTGCTGAACTGGAACTGGAACACGTCACAAGTTATGCTGATTTATGAATTGAATATTTGTCAGTGTTAATATTTCGTAGCTGGACACACCACTGGTTGTTATGAAAGAAAAAATTGTAATCAAATATCTTTATGCATTGTTGCCAAATTTTTACATGCTATTATTCACCTCATCATACCAAGTAATTCTTAAAATACACGAAGATGGAACGTTTTTTTAGAATATTTTCTACGTTGAAATAAAATTTATGAAGCTCCAAGATCTGGAGTTCATAGACAATTATTTAAAGTTATCCTATTTTCTACTGTAAGTAAGTTTAACAATTTCCAATTCATTTTCGTAAGTATATACAGTGTCTGTGCAAAAGTATGAGAAATGTATCCTTTAAAAAATTTTATATCTTTCATGTTTAAAGGTTTTTGATGTAGCGTTCATTATACCTCGTTCCTTTAGTTCTCAAAACACATTTGCATCCATAAGAACAAAACTTAAATTTGTTTCATTGCTGAAAATAGAGCATTAGCCTATCAGAGATACTCTATATCAGCGATTACTTGCATTGCAGACCTCCTACATTTTTTCTACAGTTGACTATCTCTAATTCGGACCTTGATTAATCCGGTACATCTATTATTCCAGAAATCTTAAGAATATTGAATGATTGATTCAATTAACAACTAAGCTTCTCGAAAGTTTCGGAAATGAAGAAGAACTAATGAGTCTCTATTATATCTAGCAAGAAAAAGTCATTAGAGAAAGAGCAAAGCACGCACCTAAAACAAAAAGTTTAAAAGAAAGGTTCAAAAAATTGTTCCTGCCCCCAGTTGAATCAGTACATCTTAAAATTAACTTACAAATTCTAATGTGCGATAATTTTTTTGTAGTACTTTTAGTAAATAGACATGTGACATTGAATTTTAGTTCTCATCAAGTTTAAACTTTAGGTCTTAATTCTAATGATATTTTAGGCATATATGATTAAATCAAAACAACTAAAGCAAACAAATAATAAAAACCAAAGATTTTACAAATTTTTTTATAAAAAAACCTAAAATAAATAAAGAATTTTTAATTAAAATATTTATATGAATAAAGTTCTCTGTCCGAAAACTTTTGCACGGCTATTTTATTAGGTGAAGCATATAAATGAATTTTTCTATAAATATAAAAAGAATAGATTATAAATTCTTACTAATATAAAAATTCATGCTCATTCTGTTTATATAGGTTTGCTATTTAATATCAAAAAAATGAAAGCGAAAAGAACATGATTTTTAGTTGGAAAAACTTTTACACACCACTGTATATGCAACAAACATCTTTAAAACATGCAAAATTCATTTCCTTGTATTTTCCACCCTGGTAATTTCTACCTCTAAAATGAGATAAGGTTGATGTTAAATTATATAGATATTAGTTTATAAAAATTTCAACAAATTAAAATAACTCTTTCAATTAACTACTCATTTTATGTTTAACTTTCATAAAAATTGTGATATTCAGTAATCAGGATAAAAAAGTTTCTGATAAATATTTTATAAAAAAATTATTGTTATTTTTTTAAATAGGTGCGGCCCGACCGTGTCCAATAACTTTTCTAAATGGCCCGCTGCTTGTTTTAGTTGGACATCCCTGGTCTAGACCATTTATCTTTATCCTCATTTTAATTTTGGATGAAAAATTTAAAAAAAATTAAAGAAGAGCTTCACAGACTAACCCACAAGTAAAATGGTAACACTTTTCTAGACAAAATCGAAGATCGGACTATAATTAAAAGCTCTATATGACGATTAATGTTTTCAAATGCAAATAGATTAACAAATTGTTTATGTTTATTGTAAATTTCTCATTTTTAATCAGAAAATATATTTTTTAAATCACAATATTCTTTATAAAGTTGAAGAAACATGAAAAAATATTAAGTTTTGAAAATAAAAAACTATATGCTAAATTATTATGAAATTTCAAAGGAGTGAAAATTACCGGGGTGGAAAATATTGGTCACCCAAAATTCATATGTAAGTTTCCATTTTAGAAAGGCCTTTTCCAAAAAGGGTCGCGCCTAACCCTTCTCACCCCATATACCAGCGTAAGAAGAAACCACCGTGACAGATTTTAAACGCAAATGACGGATAAATTTAAGCGAGAAAAAAGTTATCAACAAAATGTCTTCTTCCTCACACAAATAGCATATATGAAAAAAAATAGAAGCAAAATGGAAATCTTTATAAGGTAAGAATAATAATAATAAATCATATTTGAAGCTAGATTCCTAAAACTTCTCTTTTTGGAATGGTAAAATAGTAGAGATGTTTTGGGTGTGCACTTTTTTGTTTCGCGGATACGGATGTCAGAATTATTTTTTTAGAGGATGGGGGATCATAATTGGGATTCTAAGCAAGCGCAAGTTTTATACTTCTTAAAAATTTGGAGAGAAGATGTCAATGTCCATGTGTTATAAAGACGTACTTACCATCTAAATTTTGGAGGAAATAAAAATTCAAAAATTGCGAAAAAAACTCAAACCATTCAAAGTAAGACTTAAAGAACACGAAAAAAACATCAAAAACTTTATACAACACCAAAAATTTCCTACTTCTTCATCCGAAATAATAGACCACATGCAACAAAATGAAAATCACAAGTTCATCACAAATGATTACATTATCCTATATCAAACAAATTCCAAACACCTTTCCTTCATGGAATCTTGTTTCTCTCATAAGCATCATAATTCAATCAACAAAAGACTTCCAATCCCACCTATTTATCGTAATCTTTTATAATAATCCTAACCTCGAATTTTTGAAAAATTCTTTGTTCCAATAAATTTCTTATAAAAATTTGTCCTCTTTCAAAAAAAAAAAACTTTGCCGTATATAGAAAAAAGAAAAATGTTTGAAAATTGAGAATGTGGATGTTGGAACTTAAATGATCAGCGAATCAGGATGTTAAGGGGATGTAAAATTTTTTACGGATACCCGTTACATCTCTATAAAATAAGGGAATAAAACGTTTAGCTTCTTGTATATCCTACCGGATTCCATTATTCAACATCCTCTAAAAAAGTGACAATTTCAGAAAATGCGTAACTCTACTCTATTATCTCTATATATGCATATATTAGTAGTTTTAATATTCAAAACCACAATTCAATACAAAAATAATCATTTTTGATTTCTATTCACCATGCCGGATAATTACACATTGGAACGCGTTTTGAATTCGCAGTCCACGTTTCCTTTACCTGAAAAATGTCATCTCAGATAAAATCATTTAATATCCTCGCGTATAAATAAGTATATATGTATAAATATATATATACTAATCCCCTTCTTTCTTTTCAATGCAATTTTATATGTTTAAAGCGAACGACTTTTATTTCTTGATATAACCGGTGTCACACCGATCCTCAAAGTGTTAACTAGTCTATTTTTCCTATACTTTGAAATCACTACGCCTTTGACAGATTGTTGTGGATGCTTTACAAGGTACAGTAAAAAAATTTTTTAATTCTACCATTATTTTTTAATTGTGAAAGTGTAAAAAGAAATGAAGAATGCAAAAAAAACAGAACAAAGACAAAAAATAGGTTTCTTCGTTAAAGCTGAATTTTTTAAATAAATAAAAAGTCTTTCTCACATATGAATTTAGTATATTTAATCTGTCAGGGAAAAAATAAAGCAAACCTTTTGTTTTCCAGCAAGATTATTTTGATTGGTGAGTCATATCAAATCAGGAATGATAAATAAATTTGGCCATAAAACTATTTCAGATTGAGTATATATTTTTTATTTTTAAATATACAAACGAAAAATAGGCAAAACTGGTTTATTATAAATATATTAGGAATATTAGGTTATTTAAATGTCTTCCTGGAAAAAAACAAATAGACTATCTACTCAAAAACAAAAATTATTAACATTTTAAATGGAATTAAGAGACTAAAAAATCTTATCAATCTTTGTGTAATCGCAAATGTAGAAAAACGGAATTTCAAAAAGTAGTAAGCTTTGAGGAAAAGGCACGATATGTGGTCTACAAGGGATCGTATCATCATTTTTCAAAAAGCAAAACTTTGGCTCCACTAGAATCAATGGGTGTGGAATTGGCGATTTGCACAGACAAACTAGAAGTTTCCGTTTAAAGCGATAAAAAAGAAAATATACCATCATAATTGTCAAGCATATACCACATATGGGATAAGCAGTCGCCATTGTTTCAAAGAGGATTGCATTTAGAAAGCAGAGTGAAGCGCCAGAACTGCTCACCAACGAGAGTGTCAGCAAAAAGATCAGCCATTTGGTGAAGACTCTTTGAAATCCTGTATCCATTCAAAAAAAAGTAAAAATGAAGATGCTCTCGCCATATGAGCCTCAAATCAATCATACCAATCATCCAGTAAGCGATCAGACTGTGGATGAAAACGGGACTGATGCGCATCGGGATGATGTCACCCAAAACTTTGCAGAGAAAAAAGGTTATGCATCGGTAAAACCCATTGTAATTTTCGTGTCTTGTTTATCAAATGAAAAATATATATCAGTGAACTAGCCAGTGGCGGATCCAGAAATTTCTTGTAGGGGGGGGGGGGCGAAATCTATTTAAATTTTTTCAATTTTGCTAAAAGTCTTCAGAGAATACTACAGCTGTAATATGTCTTTTAGAATCAATAATTACCTATGTTTTCATATTTTTAACATTATTTTGCCATGAAAAAATTGCACTAAAATTTTTTTTACATGTAAGGGTATACATTAGTAAGGGTAATTTTCGAAGCCATTTTTCATAGGGGGGGGGGGGGCTAGGGCCAAAAGCCCCCTCCTCCCTTGGACTTTTTTGTGCAAGATTTTTAATTAGAAGCGATAAGAGGCCCTTTTGAACAAAATCTGTTCTAGCTTTGTCCTTTGGAATAATAATAATTAATAGAACCATATGTAATAAAATAAATTAAATCAAGACGTGTCATTTTAGGTTAGGAAGTAAGTTGTAGAAGAAATTTAGAGCAAGTTAACTACGTCATCATTTTCTGAATGGGTAAACTAGAAAGTAACTTTTTTTCATCTTGATTATAAACTTGATAAAAAAACTTAGTTGAAATCGGTCAAATCTTTACAGAATAAAATTTTTTTTCATCTTACTTTCAGTATACCTTATTACCCATATGGGGCGCACCTCCCATTTTGAAAATCACAGTGCTACCGTATAGAAAAAGGGAAGATGTATTACAAGTAAAGGCGCTTTGATGCAATGAACGTTTCCAACGATGCCAAATTTCCATAAAGCATACTCATGTTCAGAAAAAAGATGGCTCCCATTCTAAATAATGTGTTATGAAAGAAATTATCATTCTATAAAACGCTTCTTCTAACAAAAAAAGTATATATTGACACAAACGTGAATCAAAACGCCAAATTGTATTGGTCATTCATAACCCTTCACGGACCCGAATTTTCAAGACTCATCCTTTTTCAATCTAATTTTATATATTTAAATCAGATGATTTTTTTATATATTTTTTTCATCAAGAAGATAATTTTCAAATAATTTATTCATTTTTTGTATTTCAGAGACCAAACTAGGCATCAAACTTTTTGGGGTGGAAGATATTTTAATAAGTGAAAAAAATGTAAGCTAAACATAAAAATTTGATTTTAACTTGTTAAATGATAAGGTTTAGCAATTTCATCTCAATTTACCTTTGATGAATTCTTGAAATCTTCAAAAAAGAAAAACGTTCTATCTTCAAGATCATTCAGAAAAAAAGTTTAAGCATGCATATTTTAATGTGAAATATTTTGTGAAATATAGCACATTTTTTGATTTAATTGCAGAATAAATTTTATTAAAATAAAATTTTTATAAACTTAGTGTTTATAATAAGACGCAGCATATCGGAAATAAATGGAAGCATAAAATTGGCTAAGGTTTGGTCGTTGTATCTTTATGGCATGTTAACTTCAATTTTCTATATTTTGTCAAAGTATATCTAAAACTTCATACTAAAATGATTGAGACCCCAAAATATTTATACCACGCCCAAATTTATATATTCCTGCTTTTACTATTATCATCATCATCATCATCATCATCATCATCGTAATCGCAATAGGGTAAAATACAAACATGAAACAAAAAATAATGTGAAATATCAAAAATTTTGTTGAAATTAGTTTTTCATCCGGTAACACTTATTCTTATATCAATTGAATTGAAGTTTACTAAATTTTGGACAAAATTATAAATAATACATTTTATATAAGATAATAATAATGAGGCCACTAAACGGAATTATATATTGGAAGAATAAATAGACTACAGGAAACATATTCTTCAAATGAACTGTAGCATTTTACGAGATTTATCACCAGTTTAAACTTTGACCATGTGAGAACTCTAAACCTACGCCAAATGCCACATGTTTCCAAAGGCCCTCGTCAACTTTACTGTGTTGGCAATGAGCAAGTATGCACCTAATGTCAGAAAACAAAAACTGTTTCTTCGAAGAATAATGTGAAACTTGGAAAGGTAATTACAATTCGAGTTTTTTCAAGGTCCTTGTTATTTTGGCAAAAAAATTCTGCAAAACTTCCAGTATTGTAATATATATTTTTTTATATTGAAATCTTTTTAAATAATTATTATTTTATCAGTGGTCTAGCAAGACCACGGGAGACAACAAAAAGCAACAGCACAATGTATAGAAAGTATATGTAACATACACAACAGTATAGCGTTTGCCAGACATACCATAAATATATATAGTTTTGAATTTTTTGAGTTCTTCATTTTTGAGGCGTTGGAAGGAAATGGAAAAAAATTATGAGGCATTGTCTCCCGTGCCGAAACTCTTGAGGTTTTGGAAGTATACATCGAATTGAATTATTTAGATAATTTATTGAGATTGTAGACATTTTGTTTTTGAAGTATAAGCTCTTTAAAGCAATTAAATAAAAACAAAAAACTTTATAAATGTTTAAAAGGGGTATTTGATTAATAATAATAATTAGAAGCTATTTTAAATTCATGGAAAAAATCATCATACATTGAGAGTTTAATTTGAAATTGGAAAAATATTTGTCAGAGGTCAATTGAGTCAGTCTGAAAGAGTTTTTCAACTGTTGGACTTTTTATCAGAAAATTAAGATCTATGAAAATTTGCTTGCCTGTCTTTTTAGAAAGTGATTATAAGTATTTGAAAAAAAGATTTATAATACTACTTATTTATAAATATAATAAAAGTGTTTATTGGGTTAATCAAATCTTAACCAAGTACTTTTAAAGTCCCTAGAAATCTTAAAAATTTTAAAATATTTTAACCTTATAAAATCATGGGAAGTAAAAAAGGCTATAAAAGTTAAACTCAATGCATAAAATAAAAATGAATATGGACCTGTTTTGAACACCTTGTTGTATATCGAAACCAGACTGAAAGTAAATAAGCCCAATCACAATCGACATGAATAGAACGGTTCCCATCTAAATAAGAGAGATGTGGTAGAAACAAAAAGTGACACATATGTTAAAAATTAATCATTTTTTTCTTTTACCTGTGTGACTAATCCGCTAGGAGTTCTTAATATGTTTTTTATAGTTCTAACTCCAACCAATGGAAGCTAAAAAAGTAAAAAGTTTAGAATTTCAATCAACAATATTGATTTATTTGCTATTAATCTGAGTCAAGATCCAAATTTCACTAATAATAATTTATAAATACCTCAAGGTCAACTTCAGTAGAATGAAGTTTTCCTTAAAAGTGGTAGTAGTCCTCAGAAATTATTCTCCATGAAGGGTAATTCTTTTATTCTACTCTGAGTATGTATATTATAAATTTAAAAAGTTATGGTCGTTATTGCCACATGAGAGGGGGGGGGGAGGAGGAGTACAAAAACTCAGTGAAGTATTATTTGAGTTGTAACCAATCAAATTACGCGTAAATCAAACCACTTCGACTATTCAAAAGAACTGCCTAAAAATCTCGGATCTGATTGGCTTTTTCAGCTTTTTGAGTCGAGTTTCCACAAGAATAAACTTTTCGCTTTAACTTGTTCTAGATTTTTTTATATACATCATATGAACACCGACTTATGAACATCATGTATTCTTATACATAATAGCTTCTCTCTTGATTTTAGAACAATCGGTTTTTAACTAATCAATGCCTTGTTTCAATTGATGTTAAGTTTCGAATAACTTTCGTGATGAGTAAATATATCCATCCCATTAATTCTAATACATTATCTGAACAAAGTAACTCATTTTTTTCAGTGGGTTGATGAAATAGGATGTAACATATGTGCCATTGTGAAAAAAAGCGTAAAGCACCTGTTCCAGGAAAGTTAGCTTGTAAATGGCGGAATCAATTTCATCACCCAATACTTGCCCAAAGTACTCATCCTTTATAGAGGCTCGCATCTCCATAGAGGGTTCTGAAGCTTCCTTTCTGAGACTGTCAATCTGCATTTCTACAGACGTGTGCATGGAACTGCGTTTGTAGGCATCAGACAAAGATTCAACATATTCCTTCTTCTCGATGCTGCACTCATTCTGGTTCTGCACGATGACGTCAAGAAAGTAGTCACAGGGGTTGTTGTGTGTTTCACAGAAGTATCCCAAATTCTCGAAGTACTTCAAGGAGTCATCCGGGTGGCTTTGGTACACCACATCCCCATAAGACAGGAGTATCATGTGTGTGAACATCTTGTAAATGTTGTATCGCGGCTGATGGATCGACATTATGATGTTGCAGCCGATATCTGACAAGCTGAACAAAAACGAGAAAAGGTTTGGTGATGGCACCTTGCCATGCAACCATTTGCTCAATAAATATATATATATATACCATTTTTAATTATATTTTGTCCTTTTGCGATTCAATTTTTTTCATTTTTTTATATTGTTTTGATATGTGTCATTTTTCTCTCTTTTTTATATCTAAAATTATTTTCATATTAAATTTTCTAAATTTTTCACAACGAAATAGCAATTACAAATTTTATCATTTTTTCAATATTTTTTTTAATTTTTTATTTACTTTTTAATAAAAAAATTTTGCACTTAAATTTTTCTTTTTATAGACTAAATATTATTATAAAAACACACGTGATTATTTAGTTAGAATTGCAAAAGGACAAAATAGAACTAAAAATAGTATATTTTCCATATTTGTAAATAACATCTAACCTACTAATTTTTACTAATTAGCTCGCTAAATAAGTAAAAATGAACTGATTATAAATAAAAAAATTTTTTATTATAAAATAAGTTTTATCGATTAATTGGTTAATTAAATTTAAAATTTTTAAAAAATATAAACAAATTTTTCCCTGAAAAAAATATAAAAAAACTAGTTTTAATCTGAAAAGTGTCACCGTACGTGAAGAATATGCTCCTCAAATGATTTATGAAGTATATTTTATAAAAAAAATCCCACTTTATATACGTTTTTTTATTGGAAATTCATGTATTTTAAAGACGAAATTCTGTCAGTGACTCTAATCCTAACCACCCCTCCCCATTCTGGATTTGGAAGGAACCTCAAATCTACTTCTCTCGACTCATGGAAGTCCATATCAAAGCCTTTAACGAGCAATTACTTAATTTTTGAATTAAAACTCAGAGAAACAACATTACTAAAGAATTAGGAGGATTTGAAATCAGCAGGACAAGTAATTATTTGGGCAGTTAAAAATTGCAAAATTTTTGACTTTTTAATGTGAAAATTTGAACTAAAGGAAAAAAATTAATCAAAAAAGGATTTTAAAATGAAAATTTTACATAAAAACATAATCAACAAACTTCTGTTTTCATCGAGAAGGCACAATTGCGCAGCTTGTATCGAACTATGAGGAAAGTAGGCTTGATGCAGGATCGAACCCAAGACCTTGAGTTATCGAAACCAGCATCTAACCAACCTTACTCACGCCCCCTTTATAATTTTTATGGAGAAAATCTTCCAAGAAAATATGTACCTTTTTTATTGAAAAATGAATTGATAAAAAGTTTTGTTCAATTTTTAAGATAAATTGGAAAAATATTTTATTAAACACGAATTATATTAAAATATAAATAGTTAATTCACTTAGATTTTGCATAATTTTATACTTTAATTAGATACTCATTTTTATTTTTAAACACAATTCGGCTTTGAAAAATTTTTTCGAACAGTTTTTCCATTTAAAACACCTTAAAACATCGATTTGGAGTAAATCTTAGGTATTTAAATCTTTTAAGGCTCAGGTATTGAAAATGAGATTTTTAAATAAGTTTTTTTATATACATTTCAAAGCAAAATATTTTATTTTATTGGACATTGATCTCAAAAGGATTAAAAATGCCATTAAAGAAATAAAAATGCCATATAAATAATTTATAGGAAGAAGAAATTCCAAATAACGAATTTTTGCTCTAATCAAAAAATATTGACTTTTTACAGAAAAAAGAAGACTTTATTAACCTATAGATATTGTTAGTTCTCGAACCAATCTCAAAACTTTAATTATACTATGAAATTAAAATAAAGACCAGCGTAGATTTTATCAAAAGATGATAAATGGTGAATACACCTTTTTATATACCTTAAACTCTATAGTAGTACTTGTTGCTATGCAAGTAATAATGCGTGCTAATTAGTTTGATATCATGCATCTGAACACATATGTAACTTTGTTTGAATTTAAGGACACTTTCTATTTTTGTAGATAAAATGGCGCTGAGTCTTCATAAATAAAAGTTGTAAAGAAAATAAATTGAAAACGTTGAATAAATCTTTTATTTAACAAAATACTAGCAATAATATTTCGGTCACTATGACCTTCTTCAGATATATTTTCATTTTACGTCATATATATCTGAAGAAGGTCATAGTGACCGAAATATTATTGCTAGTATTTTGTTAAATAAAAGATTTATTCAACGTTATCAATTTACTTTCTATTTTTCTTCAGCATATTTAGATTTTGCCAAAATGGTAGACTGAGAAGCTGTGTAAAATGTTTATAAATTATTTGAATGTCTTTATTCTACTTATATTTTTTTAAATCCATCTCAGAATGTCTCAGAAAGAGGCCTGGTGAATTATATAAATGATTCCTATGCATGTGAATGTTTCTCTGGCAAACACGCAATAAAGGCCAAAACTTCGAAGAGATCATTTATTTGGTTATACTTACAATCTATAATCAAATAAATATACTTAATATTTTTTATGTTACGAAATGACGAGACGGGTATTCATCTTCAGCATATATGCTATTTTTTGGAAAATAATCAACTTAGCTGTTCAAATAAAAAAGTCGTATTTTTTTTAAATTAGCGTTATACAAAACTCACTAAACCATTGAAGGACTTTTTATTTGGTCCGTGAGGCATTTCTTGCCCGGATGCTCTTCCTGACGTCAACCGGATGGCATCAGATTAAGCAACAAGAAATTTTATTTCGGGTAGATCAGGAATCGAACGCGAGACCTTTGGGATGAAATCTCTGAGATCTAACCACGATGTGATTGAGGAGGCCCTCACTGTTCAATTAATAAAAAACATAAATAAGCAATCTCTAATTTTGAATTTAATTATAAAAGATAGTAACATGATTTCCCTTTGACAGTATGAAAGTGAGATACCTTTTCAGCAGCTTTATGACAACAAAAGCTGTTGACGCGTCCAGACCCGTTGTCGGCTCGTCCAAAAAAAGGATTGAGGGCAAGGTAACCAGTTCGATTCCGATGGCCGTTCTCTTTCTCTCGCCACCAGAAATGCCCTTGATCAAATCGGTGCCAACTTTTGAGTCTGCGCAGGTCTGAAGCATCAACTTCTCAATGACTTTGTTCGTGATGAAGACCTTCTTGTCATTTAAGATCTTTTTGGGTAAGCGCAACTGTGCCGAAAAGAAAATATTTTCTCGCACTGTCATCGTTCCCATCATCACGTCATCTTGAGGCACGTAGCCAGTTTGATACTTGAAGAATTTGGTCCGGGGGTTGCGATTCACAAAAATGGAACCAGAAACGCCCTCTGGATACTTTCGATCCGCTAAAATATCCAAAATAGAAGTCTTGCCCCCACCACTCGGGCCCATGATGGCGGTGAGACCAGGTTTAATCACTCCATTCACACCCTTAATCACAACTTTTTTATCCTTTCGGTTGACCTTGACTTCGTAGCGAATGTCCTTGAAAGAGAGAATGAGGTAGGAGAATTTCAAATTTTTAGCTCTTTCATCAACACTATCTTTCTTGTGGTCCAAGTTCTTTAAGGGCGTTTCGTTATTACTTGTTTTGTGATTTGGTGGATCGATGTCATCTTCTGCTTTCAATCTCCTTCCATCCTCAACATCAAAATCCTTTTCGTCTTCGTTGAAACTCGAATTCCTCATGCAAAAGGCACGATACTACGCACAAATCTTTTAAAAGAGAGTAACAATTCTTTGGGTTAACAATCCTTATTCCACGCTTTCAGAAAAGGGTGGTTGTTGTTCATGTGAGTGCGTGCGTGCAAGAGATTTTAACGCCAGTTTTCATAAACGATCACACATCTCTACCATTTTCCCATCCTTTTTCAAGGCTGAAGAAATCTTGATAAGAAAGGAGAGACAGCGCTCCATTTTTAATACTAATATAATTAAAGATAAAATTCAATGGTTAAGAAGAGCACTTCACGCATAAACGATCAAATGCATGTCGTTTTTCGTTTCTTCTATGGAAGGAAAGTTATTTGTATAATGTATATAACATACAACATATCAAGAAAATGCTTTTACACCGCTTTTCCTATTTTTTTCGAACAAATCATCTCTCACTTATCATCACAGAGAAAATGAGCAACCTATGATGCATATGTTAAATAGATTAGCATGTACGTCATCAGTTGACTAGTTTTTTATTATCATTTTAAATTTATTTTAGCTTTGAAAAATGTTGTTAAACTTTATTTTACAGACACACACACTCTAAAATTTATTGAAAATAGAGAAAAATAATTCATAATATAAAATTTTTTTATGTAAACTTGTCAATTTTCTCTCTCCCTCTCTAAATAAGTCATTGCTACTAGTCAGTTTAGTGACTAACTAGTAGTATTTACTCAAACGCTGGTTAGTTAATTTTTTTGCAAATTAACTTTCTAAAAAAACTTATAAAATATATATTAGCGATAATATATTTTCGAGATAGTATATGCCTAGTTATAACCTTTTATTAATTTTAGATACAAAATTTTTGAAAACAGATCTTATTTCAAAAATCAGAAAAGATTAAGTCTGCTTATATATAACAATATGATGGAGTAGAATAATTCTGCTTGCCAAAATTGGAAGAGCTAACATGAAACTTCACTTTATAGTCTAGTTTATAACCATAGCACTAACATATTTTTTCAGAGGAGAAAAATTTATCTCTAAATAAATTAAAAAAAAATAAAAATGTTATAGTAATATAGGCTATTATATAGAAATGGGAATAGATCAGGTGAAAAAGCATTCAAATACTACTCTATGATGAAAAATTACGTAACTTACAAGTGCACGCGCTTACCGATAATATCATTTTCATTATAAATTAAAATTATTCAACAAAATAAGACGCAAAACGTTCATCCAATAGTTTTGATGACGAGCTGAACAACCAATCAAGATTCAACGAGAGTACCAATATTTCAAAATTGTTCAGGCATTTGCAAAAACCCTTCTAATTTTGCAACACATTTGAATGTTGTTCACAAGAAGGCCATACGTGCTGCTAGCAAGGCTTTGTTTGCTGGCGATGTTATTTTCGCTAGATATTCTAACTGTGAACAGTCAGGGATGGACCGAGAGGGGGGGGGATAGGGGGATGCATACCCCCCCCCCCCCCCCCCCAACCAGCAATCTATTCAAGAAAAATTAAGGTTGCTGTTAAATGTAGCTTACATATGAAAAGTTTTAGTTTATAACAACTTTAAACATTAAAAACTTTTTCATTTTTTTTTTCGCTTTTTATTCAAAAATATTGTTTTTGATCATTACTAAACAATATCATTCAAATAATATTTATACTTTTTTCAGACAAAAGACGTATTTTAGTTAGAAAATTACTTAGATTTCCTACATCTTCCCTAATAAAATGTGTAAAATATTTTTATAATATTAGTATACCCCCCCCCCCCCCCCACAAAAGATTTCTGGATCCCCCACTGTGAACAGTGGATTTTTTTGCGAAGAGAATTTTTAAAATGCAGCATGGCAAGATTTTTTACTCTGAGGAACACACGTGATCATTTGCTTGTTTAGTTCAATGTCACAAATATTTCAATGCAAAGTAAGTTTGAAAGCGTGATATAGCCAAGAGTCCTTTCCTTTTAAGGTAAAAATGGATGGAGTTAGTATATTTACGTATTCTGCCTGAATGCAAGCCATTTCTCACCATCAACGTTATTATCATCATCGTCATCTTTCAACTGACCCGTAGTACTCACCACAGCCCACAAAAGGGCTTTCTATTGAAATTGTTTTCGATGCGCTTGAAATCCCCCCTCCTCTCATCACTCCTTATCTCCTTCTGGCCCGCCTGCAACTACTCCCCTTACCAAACCCTTTTCCATACATCATCCATTCATCAACACCTTCTCAACGATTTCCCAACTTGTAAGCAAGCTATACGCCCAGACCCACAATCCTTCCCTTTTCCATATATGCGACGTGTGTACGACGCCATCTTTCTTTAAATGGATCTGAAAAGGGTAAGTTTCATTCCTTCAATTTACTCCCATAAATTTCATCTAATATATTGCCTGGATTTTAAAGAAGACTTTGCTCAGCTATACATTTACCAAGCATCAAATTTGTTGTGCTCTTTTCGGTTTCACTGCCGCAAAAGCTATGAAACGAAAATAAACTTTTCTAATGCAGTTTTTTATGCTCTTTCCGAAAATGTAATTATTTTTTTTTGAGAAATGAAAAATAAAAAAGTTATGGCTATTTAAAGTTGTTTATATCCTATGTATTTGCTAAGAAACTGAATTTAGATTTTTTCCTCAGATATAATAAGGCTAGCGACGAATATAGTCTAAGATATTTCTGGGTACAACTTTAAGTATTTAACAGTAAATCACAGTGAAAACTTTGTAGATCCTATCACTGGAGCTTACACACAAAAAAATTGAAAGCATACCTGGAATTTGCTGAAACGCCGTAACAAAAGGCACTGTGGAACTAAGCGTGAAATGATAGATGGTTACCTATGTGAATTTATTTGGCATCGCCGTCATGAAGGACTAGACTTATTCAAGGTGGTACTAGAAAATATTTCAAAATTCTAAAGATATTTTTTTAAAGATTTTTGTGAAAGGAAATAAACACCTTTAAATAGCCATAACTTTTTTTTTGGGAAAATCTTTAAAAAAACGTTGTTTTTTTAAAGATTTTGTGTTCTTAACAAATGCATAGAAAATAAACAACTTTAAATAGCCATAACTTTTTTATTTTTCATTTCTCGAAAAAAATAATTACATTTTCGGAAAGAGCATAAAAAACTGCATTAGAAAAGTGTATCTTGGTTTCATAGTTTTTGCAGCAGTGAAACTGAAAAGATTTTTTTTTTATTGTTATTTTAATTTATTTATTATTATTCACCAACCATTAATTAATTTATTTTTTTTTTGTGTTCCCTTTTATAAATAAATCCCCCACATATATATTTTTAATAACTTTTCTTTCCCATCACATCTCATATTAGAGAGGAGGAAAAAAAAAATTTTTTTTATAAAAATAATTTTTTCACCAATAATAATGTTTTAAGGAATAATGTTTCGAATAATTCAAACAACGACTCTTACGTACTTTATTGCGGTGGTCTGGCAAGAGCATAGGACATGATGAAAGTAAACAACGAAGAGTATATAGAGCGTTTGCCAGTCATACTATCTAGTTAACTTTAATTAGTACATAAATTCTAGAAAACCAACTTTCAAATCTTTTTACTAATAAATTTTTTTCTTTCCCTTTTTTATATGTGATTTAATTAGATTTTTTTCGCATTCATAACAACATAAAAATGGATCAAAATTTAAAACCTTTGGGAAAAATATAAAATTTTCTATTAATCACAATTAATAAAACATATTTGTAATATACGTTGCATATAAGTGTAATCGTGTCTACTAGGTCAAGTTTTCGTTATCCTTTTGTCATAATTTTAACAAATCATTTAGTTATGAACGATAACGAGACTTAATTGATTTATGGTCAACGCTCTAATCTTGATATTTTTACACTGGCAAATATAAATCTTACACGTTTATCGAACTTCATATGACTGTGCAAAAAACTTTTTATTGAAATTTTGAAATCTACAATGGAAGCAGAACCTCTAGCATTTTGACCCTTATGAATATAAATTACCGTTTGAGAAAGTTTGACAAGTTTATTGGCGTAATAATGTGAACAAATCTACACCGCTTATCACAACAACTAATCAATAAAATGTTGTTTTCAAGGAGATCAATGGAAGGTAATGAAGTGAAGGAAATCTAAGATCTAGGCCAGTTCTTGTTAAGAAATGTTGTTGAAACACCATTGAACAATTATTATAGTTATGAGAAAGTTGTAGACCATTGTGTGCAATTATATACAAAAAGTATAGATTATTCTATTTATATAGTTCAAAGATTATCATTATTTTTGTAAAGTCGAGGTATGTGGAATGTTGTCGATAACCGATTAATTCCAAGTCCTCAATAAAATTCATTTTCTTAAAAACTAAATTCGATGTATTTTGAACGAGTTATTTTTTTGATCGTTGTTAATAAAAGTATCAATATTTTTTTCCTATTAAAAGAGATGTTCTCTTCCCACACTTCAATTCTTTAAAAAAATGTAAAATGGTGATTTAGACTACTCTGATAAAATTAGGGTTAGATTTTCTTACTCTTTGGGAATGTTGTGTGAAAATTAATATTTCAAAATGTGGAGTAGATGTTTTGAAGCAGAATTAGTGTATACAGGTAAAATAAATCGATAATTTCTCTTAGCTGATTAATTGTGATTTAACTAATTTATTCGAAAAAAGCAAAAGAAAATTGATATAAAATGTTATACGTAAGCCAAATAGGAGGGAGTGATCTTTCAGATGTATTGATCATTTTCAATTATCGATATTTTTCATATTGTTTATATTACAGTATTATTGTTGAAAAATATTCATAAATTTTAGTATAATCAGGCATATTGATTTTGGTAGTGTTTGGTGTGCTGAATCTAAACATACAACGCGTTTTAAAATCTTATTTTCCTGATATTCTTTATAGTTAAATTCTTTTAAATTATGCTATAAAAAGTAAAAAAGCAGAGAACTTTTAATTTTTTCAAAAATCTAGATAGAAGTAGGATTTTTATGAATTTGCAAAAGTTTATCAGAAAAAGCTTTTGTATTTTATTTGATGTTGATTACTGTGTAGAATACCAATCTGAAATTGGTTTTCGATAAAATACGAAAGATTCATGCTAATAAATACAAGAATTCATATCTTTGAAGTGTGAAATATGACGCAAATTCCAACTTTAAACAGCGTGAACGAAAGAAATATTCACAGTTACTTCTGATACAACGTTTGAACAGTAAGGATCGTTTTCTGAAAAATTTTTAAAGAGAGAAATAGTTTTTAGTTTGGCAAAATATTTTCAAAAGTTGTTCGGAGGGAAAGTGATGCGCTAACAAGTTTTACATATTCTCTTGATTGAAATATTACTATGACAAATTTTTTTTTTACTCTTAAAAAAATTTTTTTTTCGGTTCTACTTTTTTAATTTTTTTGACAGTTTTTACACTTCCGTTTATCAGACATTAATTGGCCCGTTGTACGATACTAAAATGATTTCTTTCTTTGTAGAGGTTTGTTCGAGGGATTTAATTCATTTAAATCTTTTTTTGTAGTTGTTGGTATCGCATCCATTGGGAAGAATAATCTTGCATAGCTGGACAGATGGTAATGATAGTCACGATGGGGAATCGAACCCAGACCTTCTGTATCAATACCCCACGCTCCAACCACTAGGCCATCTGCGAACCCAGACAATTGTATATGAAAAATAAATATTTTTATGGACTTTAAAATAAAATTATTCTAAAATAAAAAAAGTTTTGTGGTTGTTAAGATGAAGCATCGTTTATCTGAGCATTTCAATGTCGGCCCTAAGGTACATACAATTTATAAGAATGATTTCCGTTTTCCTTTGTTTAGTTTAACGAAGTTCTACACTTTCCAATACACAAAGCCAAATTTCAGAAGTACTTGGTCATATATTCTGCTCTGTCATTAATCCTCCTTATTTGGATCCTCATCTTTGATAGAAGAGAAAAGATCAACTCAGAGGAATACAGTAAGTATATGCCTAATAACCATAAATCTAGCAATGGAGTAAGTTGAGTGACTTCTAAATTTTAAAGCACTTAAATTTTTTAAAAATATACTAATTTTAAATACCTCAAATTTACATAAAATACAAATTAGAACTAATTAAAATGTTTTTTTGATTTTAAGTGGACATGTATGCATACGCAATTTTACCGAAATGTAAAAATTAAGTAAAAAGGAAAAATAAAAATGTTAATTACTAAGTGTACTGTTTTTTTCTGAGGCATCAGAACAAAATCTTCATGAAGGAGAAAATCCTTATGGACTAAATCCTCATGGACAAAATCCCAGTCTAACAAAAATAGCAGTACATTCGTTTGCTCATTTTTTAAACAAAGTAATCTTCTTTATTTGCATATTTTTAATATTTTTTATTAATTAAAAATAATTAAGTTTTATTTTAATAAAAGTTTTAGTAGGGGCTAACTAAGAAAACGCGTATTTAGCCTTTCTTAGAGGTATTGCATTAAACGTAGCCTTGTGTAAAACCGAGCGAACACATCTCGTTTGTTGTGTTGGTTCAATAAATTTCTTTCTTTCATTCTTTTATGTTTTGTCCTTGGAAATAAATTTAGAATTTTTCTGAATTTATTATTTTTTAACAATCAAATCACTACTGTGAATGCTTTCTTACATTTTCATCACTTAAAATTTATCCCAGGAGTTTTGTTCATGGGGAATTTTGCGAAAATACCATTTATTGTTATACTTAATCTAAATACATAAACTGTTTCAATGACTTTTATTTTTCTTCGTGTTTTAAATTTGATTTTTGTTTAAATTTACTCTATGTATAACTGACTTAAATTGTGCAAAATTAGTAATAATGTAAAAAAATGTAAATTTCAAAATAATATAAAAAAAAGTATAAAAAAAAACGATAAAAATAAAAAAATCAAAATAATAATAATAATAAACACGATAAAATTTCTTTATTTTTTGCAAAAAATATGAGACTAAATCATTAAAATTTTTAATTATTTCGTATATAAATCTTATTTCCCTTTATTACCTTTTTTTTTATACTTTTTTTATATTATTTTGAAATTTACATTTTTTTACATTATAAGATTTATATGCGAAATAATTAAAAATTAAAATGATTTAGTCTCATATTTTTTGCAAAAAATAAACAAATTTTATCGTGTTTGGTGTAAAATTTGGAGAGAAAGAAAGGAAAACCCTAACAAAGCTTTATTCAGCAAAAAGAGACGATTGAAACAAACACCGAGGTCATAGTATTTATACACTATTTTTCACAAAATAGCATTGAAATTAGAACAAAGAATCAGAGTAGCATGAGGAAAAACGTGGAGTTAGAATAGAAGCCAAGCTCGCAATGTTCACACATTACAATAGAATGAGGAAAGACTTGGAGCAAAGGAAAATTAGGATAGAAGCTAAATATTCTATCGCAATGTTCACACGACAGTGCAAAGTTAAAGTTTCAAAAAATTAAAAATAGTGCATGTCAAAGTAATATAAATAAAAGAAATGAAAAATTAAAATTTAGGAAAAAGTTGAAGGAAAATTTTAACTTTCTTTTTTCAATTCTAATTTGTCTTTTTCAAGTTCTAAAATGTCTTTTTTAAGTTCTAATTTGTCTTTTTTAAATTTTAAACCAAAATAAAATTGAAAAAACAGTCTGGAAGTAAAAATGGTATATATATATACCAGCGAATAAAATTGTTTCAATTAAATATAACTAAAAATTTCAAGTTAAAATGCTTGTATTTTTTCGCTGTGTTTTAAAAGAATGTTTTAATGAATTTCTCAAGAAAATTTTTGATTATATGCATATTTTTTAATTAAACTTTTGCAATTTTAATTAAGGAATATATTAGTCTGGCAAGTCTAAGTAGTTAGGGCTGAGGCTCATTATAATCACAATCATAATCATTTAAAAAAACTCCAAAATCAGAATCAGAACCAAGATTAGAGCTAGAGAATCGTAAAAATCAAATTCTCTCAATAAGTGTAGTTATTCTTGCTTATTGTACTTCTTCTGTAATCCTAGATGCGCTAATCCTTTATGCCACTTTTCATTAGCTGTAGTAAAAACGCTAACTACATCTGTGAGCAAGAGACTTGCTGTTTGTACCACCGACATCTTTCATCTTGTCGCCACGCTAGACTCTCGTTCGAAGCTTCGATCGTGTACATCATGAGAACGAGCAGAGTCGCTTGAAAAACTAAGAACTGAGTTCCACGGTACTTTCTTCATTGAGCAAACAGAGTGAGTGAGATGTCAATCCGAAAACGGGGGTAGAGGAGAAATTTTTTCATTCCTACAGCGAAAAGGCTAGGACACTTCTCTTTCAGTGAAAACTTTTTGTCACGAACAATTTTCATCATATTTTTGCAAATCATGCATCAGCACAGAGAAGTGAAGCAACCCATCTTTTCACAGCTAGCTAAATTCGCTTGTAGATATATACAAATCTTTTTTAACTAATCAGAATTTGAATGAGATTCAGAATCAACATCAGAATTTTGAAAAGAAAAAATCAAGCTAAAAAATTCAGAGAATCACAAACACAATCATTATCTAGAATCGCCTGGAATCCTAGTCAAGACCGTTAGTATTGTTTTCTTCCGTGTTTTCTTGCCAGACCACTGATATATACGTATCACATCACACTTCTTTATATCTATTTCTCTAGTGAATAAAAATTTATTAAATTCGCTATGTGCTATCACAAACTTATACCTTTTATATTTGCAGATTTATCCAATCAGAAAGCACTAGATTGGTCACGTGAAAAACTGAGCAAATCTTCAGCATCTGGTATCAACTTGAAGGAGAGCATAAGGCAAAAATTTTTCAAATTCAATAACATACTCAGAGAAGATGGCTACGATATAGAAGTTCACAATGATCAGTCCAAAAAGAATAACAGTTTGGATGATCAAGATATCGAAGATTGCAGTGACTTTGAAGAGAGTGAAGTGGATTTCGTGGGAGCGAATGGCAATTGGATCCCCAAAATCGCTTTCAGAGGCTCGTTGATGAAGTTTGACACTGATTTGATGCATGCGAGAAGATGGCTCTTCGAAATTTTGATTAGGAAAGAGTTATTACAAAACTTTACAAAACAGAACTTCTCTCCGATTTCAAACATCTACAGCTCGCTTTTAACAGAATTAAGGATTCAGGTTTCTTATCTATTTTCACCTCTTAAATTTTGAGTAATAAAGATTTTAATTATCAACTTTCAGACCGTCTTTTAAATTTTAAGAGTATCCTGGCCAGCATGTTGTCATTTTTCCAATGTCCAAACAACGGCTTACGATTAGCAAATTTTTTTTTTTGCTTCAAGCAATTTTTATTACGATTAAATCAGAATATGAATTTTTCTACTGCTCCATCATTTAAAATAGAGATCAATTTTTTGCAATATATATTGAAATTAGATTTCCTTATTTTTTTGTATGTGAATTAATCCTTTCATTACCAGAAAAAGCAGACGATATTTATTAAAAAGCAGAAGATTCCTATACAAGACTATTAGAAAAAGCAGACGAAGGTAAAATTGTTTATGTATCATATATGATACACTGCTCACTAAAGGGTTATAAATAATAGATTCATCTATGAATCAAGATGAACTTATAATTACTAAAGCTTTCAGAAGATTAGAAAGCCTAAGATAAGCAGGACTGGAGAGTAGTGGAAATTTTAGAATTTTTCTTTCCGGTGTGAAATTTTTTTTACAATCTTACTCTTATTCTTAATCTGGAGTAAAATATTTTGTCATTCTGTTAAGAATCTTCGAGCAAAATTTAAGAGCTTAGCTACACTATACGATAATTACTAATTAAAATTTTATTTAAATGTAACTATACTTCTTTTGAAGCAAATAATTTTTCAAAAATTTTCAAATATATAAATTTACTCCTCTTTTGTTTTAACTTTATGAAATTTTATAAAAAATATTGATTAGGGAGACAAATTTAGGTTCAAATTTCTGTTGATATTTTGCTAAATGTAAGATTCACTCTTACTCTCACTCCACACTCCTAATGTTTAGACACACCCATAAGATGAAAATCTAAACCTATTTCTTTATAAAAAAATAAGAACCTAGTATTAAAACTACGCAATTGTCACTTACGATCTCTTGAGGCTTCTTGACATCATCTTCAGTTTGGCAGTTGAGCTGATGCTAAAAAGGGAAAAAATTATTTAAAAAAATTAAAAACAATTAGAAAAGCGACTTGACATACTTTTTATAATAAATTTTTGTAATTTATTGAAGAAAAAATTTATTCATATATTCAATCTAAAATTTAAGTTTAAAAATCTAAAATTTAAGAACTTTAATTTGCCATAAATCAATAGTATTTATTTCATAAAGATAGCAACAAAAAAGTTTTTAAAAACGAAACAAATTTCACGATGAATTATTAGTTAACCCGTTAATAAGCAGAATAATCAGACGATTTTAGTGTAAAGCAGACGATTTGTATTAGCATTAATAAAAGCAGACGATCAAATATTTATAAAGTCGGCTCTGTCGTTAACCGCTCAAAAAGGCAAAAATATTTGCATAGCCCAAAAAGAACTTTAAATTCAATTAATATAAATGATCTTCAAGTCTTGGAATTCTTTTACTACATTAACAAATAAATAATTTTCCCTAATTATTATTATTATTTAAGTGTAACTTAGTTATTAAATAAATTTACTAACATACCTTCATAATTTACTAAGGTTAATGTTTTTTCTTGGTTTTAAGCTCTAGTTTCCACGTTAACTTTATTGATTAAAAATATTTACTGATCAAAAATTGAGATGTCATAGCTAGGGCAGTTAAAAATTCACGCAATATTATGAAACTATTGACTTTAAAGTAAATTTTGAGCTAATATGGAAAAACATTTATGATTATAGTAATCTATATTTTTATTGAAAAAGAAAAGATGTTTTGTTTTTTTGAAAAATGAAGTGATAAAATTTTTTTTCCAATTTTTGAGGTGAATTAGCAAAATATTTTGGCAATGAAAAGAAGAATTATGGTAATATGTAAAATAGTTCATGATATTTCAAGGTTAAATGCTTTATTTTTTTTGCCAAAAGTTGAGCATCGAGTGATAGAACAATCTCAGCAATATTAACGCTTTAAGGTCCAGGTTTTAGAAACCTAGCGCATGCTTTTTTTAAATGAGTTAATTCAAAACACTATATGTTATTTTTCCTACACTGATTATTATTATCAAAGATAAAACAAAAAGGCATTTGAAAAATTAGGGAAGAAATTTTAAGAAAAAATTGACTTAGTACAAAAAAATATTGACTTTTTACAAAAAATTTAACTTTATACACCTATATAAAAAAAATTATAAGAAGTAAAAAAAAGTGAACGTTAATTGACTTTATTGACGTTAACTACCTTAGACTCATAAGTGTCAACAAAAATTGACTTAACGGCTTCACAAAGTTGACTTTATTTGTAAAAAAAATTGACGTAAAAATTATTCTGTAATCAGTAAGGCAGTTAACATTTGACCCAAAAATAGTCAAATAATTCACATTTTATATTAATAAAGTGACCTAAAAGGAAAATATATTGAGTTAAATAAAAATAATAATTAGAGATGTATAATTTTTAAGGAAAAAAAACTTTAAGAAAATATGTATTTTTTCATTGAAAAATGAGTTGATAAACAATTTGTTCAATTTTCAATGTAAATTGTAAAACTAATTTATTAAAATGTAAAATAGTTTATAAGAAACAGGATAAAATTTTCCATTTTTGCCAAAATATTTTTTCCGATAATATAGATTCTGCAAAATTTTTGACTTTAAATAAGAGTAAATCTTGCGGATTTAAATCTTTTAAGACTCGGATTTTGAAAACGATTCGTCCGCTATTCTTTTAAATGAGTTTCTTTTAAATACAATTCAAACAGATTATTTTATTTTATGCGACCCTGGCTCCCCAACTGAGCTTGCGAGGATTGAAAGAAATGTCAAAAACGAAATAAAAATGCCATATGA
>JAUIRK010000128.1:0-70687 GCA_030549495.1 Nectonema munidae | reverse complement strand
TTAAAGATTTGATTACATTTAACAAAAATGAACCTTCTAGACATAGATGAATGTTTAAATGAACCGTGTTCAAATTCTGATTGTGAAAACTTAGATGGTGGATTCCAATGTAATTGTCATGATGGTTTCAAAAAAGAAGAAGATTCATCATGTGTTGGTAATAATTTTATTAATTTTAAAAGATTTGATTACATTTAACAAAAATGAACCTTCTAGACATAGATGAATGTTTAAATGAACCGTGTTCAAATTCTGATTGTGAAAACTTAGTTGGTGGATTCCAATGTAATTGCCATGATGGTTTCAAAAAAGAAGATGACTCATCATGTGTTGGTAATAATTTTATTAATTTTAAAGATTTGATTACATTTAACAAAAATGAACCTTCTAGACATAGATGAATGTTTAAATGAACCGTGTTCAAATTCTGATTGTGAAAACTTAGTTGGTGGATTCCAATGTAATTGCCATGATGGTTTCAAAAAAGAAGAAGATTCATCATGTGTTGGTAATAATTTTATTAATTTTAAAGATTTGATTACATTTAACAAAAATAAACCTTCTAGACATAGATTAATGTTTAAATGAACCGTGTTCAAATTCTGATTGTGAAACCTTAGATGGTGGATTCCAATGTAATTGTCATGATGGTTTCAAAAAAGAAGAAGATTCATCATGTGTTGGTAATAATTTTATTAATTTTAAAGATTTGATTACATTTAACAAAAATGAACCTTCTAGACATAGATGAATGTTTAAATGAACCGTGTTCAAATTCTGATTGTGAAACCTTAGATGGTGGATTCCAATGTAATTGTCATGATGGTTTCAAAAAAGAAGATGACTCATCATGTGTTGGTAATAATTTTATTAATTTTAAAGAAAATTTGATTACATTTAACAAAAATAAACCTTCATAGATGAATGTTTAAATGAACAGTGTTCAAATTCTGATTGTGAAAACTTAGTTGGTGGATTCCAATGTAATTGCCATGATGGTTTCAAAAAAGAAGATGACTCATCATGTGTTGGTAATAATTTTATTAATTTTAAAGATTTGATTACATTTAACAAAAATGAACCTTCTAGACATAGATGAATGTTTAAATGAACCGTGTTCAAATTCTGATTGTGAAAACTTAGATGGTGTATTCCAATGTAATTGTCATGATGGTTTCAAAAAAGAAGAAGATTCATCATGTGTTGGTAATAATTTTATTAATTTTAAAGATTTGATTACATTTAACAAAAATGAACCTTCTAGACATAGATGAATGTTTAAATGAACCGTGTTCAAATTCTGATTGTGAAACCTTAGATGGTGGATTCCAATGTAATTGTCATGATGGTTTCAAAAAAGAAGAAGATTCATCATGTGTTGGTAATAATTTTATTAATTTTAAAGATTTGATTACATTTAACAAAAATGAACCTTCTAGACATAGATGAATGTTTAAATGAACAGTGTTCAAATTCTGATTGTGAAACCTTAGATGGTGGATTCCAATGTAATTGTCATGATGGTTTCAAAAAAGAAGAAGATTCATCATGTGTTGGTAATAATTTTATTAATTTTAAAGATTTGATTACATTTAACAAAAATGAACCTTCTAGACATAGATGAATGTTTAAATGAACCGTGTTCAAATTCTGATTGTGAAAACTTAGATGGTGGATTCCAATGTAATTGCCATGATGGTTTCAAAAAAGAAGATGACATCATGTGTTGGTAATAATTTTATAATTTTAAAGATTTGATTACATTTAACAAAAATAAACCTTCTAGACATAGATGAATGTTTAAATGAACCGTGTTCAAATTCTGATTGTGAAAACTTAGATGGTGGATTCCAATGTAATTGTCATGATGGTTTCAAAAAAGAAGAAGACTCATCATGTGTTGGTAATAATTTTATTAATTTTAAAGATTTGATTACATTTAACAAAAATGAACCTTCTAGACATAGATGAATGTTTAAATGAACCGTGTTCAAATTCTGATTGTGAAAACTTAGATGGTGGATTCCAATGTAATTGCCATGATGGTTTCAAAAAAGAAGATGACTCATCATGTGTTGGTAATAATTTTATTAATTTTAAAGATTTGATTACATTTAACAAAAATGAACCTTCTAGACATAGATGAATGTTTAAATGAACCGTGTTCAAATTCTGATTGTGAAACCTTAGATGGTGGATTCCAATGTAATTGTCATGATGGTTTCAAAAAGAAGAAGACTCATCATGTGTTGGTAATAATTTTATTAATTTTAAAGAAAATAAAAGCTTGATTACATTTAACAAAAATGAACCTTCTAGACATAGATGAATGTTTAAATGAACAGTGTTCAAATTCTGATTGTGAAAACTTAGATGGTGGATTCCAATGTAATTGTCATGATGGTTTCAAAAAAGAAGAAGACTCATCATGTGTTGGTAATAATTTTATTAATTTTAAAGATTTGATTACATTTAACAAAAATGAACCTTCTAGACATAGATGAATGTTTAAATGAACCGTGTTCAAATTCTGATTGTGAAAACTTAGTTGGTGGATTCCAATGTAATTGTCATGATGGTTTCAAAAAAGAAGATGACTCATCATGTGTTGGTAATAATTTTATTAATTTTAAAGATTTGATTACATTTAACAAAAATGAACCTTCTAGACATAGATGAATGTTTAAATGAACCGTGTTCAAATTCTGATTGTGAAACCTTAGATGGTGGATTCCAATGTAATTGTCATGATGGTTTCAAAAAAGAAGATGACTCATCATGTGTTGGTAATAATTTTATTAATTTTAAAGAAAATAAAGCTTGATTACATTTAACAAAAATAAACCTTCTAGACATAGATGAATGTTTAAATGAACAGTGTTCAAATTCTGATTGTGAAAACTTAGTTGGTGGATTCCAATGTAATTGTCATGATGGTTTCAAAAAGAAGATGACTCATCATGTGTTGGTAATAATTTTATTAATTTTAAAGATTTGATTACATTTAACAAAAATAAACCTTCTAGACATAGATGAATGTTTAAATGAACCGTGTTCATTCTTTATCCTCATTTCAAAAAAGACTTATTTTAAGATTTTTCTTTACAAAAATAAACCTTCTAATAGATAATGTTTAAATAACCGTGTTCAAATTCTGATTGTGAAACCTTAGATGGTGGATTCCAATGTAATTGTCATGATGGTTTCAAAAAGAAGAAGATTCATCATGTGTTGGTAATAATTTTATTAATTTTAAAGATTTGATTACATTTAACAAAAATGAACCTTCTAGACATAGATGAATGTTTAAATGAACCGTGTTCAAATTCTGATTGTGAAAACTTAGATGGTGTATTCCATTGTAATTGCCATGATGGTTTCAAAAAAGAAGATGACTCATCATGTGTTGGTAATAATTTTATTAATTTTAAAGATTTGATTACATTTAACAAAAATGAACCTTCTAGACATAGATGAATGTTTAAATGAACCGTGTTCAAATTCTGATTGTGAAACCTTAGATGGTGGATTCCAATGTAATTGTCATGATGGTTTCAAAAAAGAAGATGACTCATCATGTGTTGGTAATAATTTTATTAATTTTAAATAAAATAAAAAGCTTGTTTACATTTAACAAAAATAAACCTTCATAGATGAATGTTTAAATGAACAGTGTTCAAATTCTGATTGTGAAAACTTAGATGGTGGATTCCAATGTAATTGTCATGATGGTTTCAAAAAAGAAGATGACTCATCATGTGTTGGTAATAATTTTATTAATTTTAAAGATTTGATTACATTTAACAAAAATAAACCTTCTAGACATAGATTAATGTTTAAATGAACCGTGTTCAAATTCTGATTGTGAAACCTTAGATGGTGGATTCCAATGTAATTGTCATGATGGTTTCAAAAAAGAAGATGACTCATCATGTGTTGGTAATAATTTTATTAATTTTAAAGATTTGATTACATTTAACAAAAATGAACCTTCTAGACATAGATGAATGTTTAAATGAACAGTGTTCAAATTCTGATTGTGAAAACTTAGATGGTGGATTCCAATGTAATTGTCATGATGGTTTCAAAAAGAAGAAGATTCATCATGTGTTGGTAATAATTTTATTAATTTTAAAGATCTTGATTACATTTAACAAAAATGAACCTTCTAGACATAGATGAATGTTTAAATGAACAGTGTTCAAATTCTGATTGTGAAAACTTAGTTGGTGGATTCCAATGTAATTGCCATGATGGTTTCAAAAAAGAAGATGACTCATCATGTGTTGGTAATAATTTTATTAATTTTAAAGATTTGATTACATTTAACAAAAATGAACCTTCTAGACATAGATGAATGTTTAAATGAACCGTGTTCAAATTCTGATTGTGAAAACTTAGATGGTGTATTCCAATGTAATTGTCATGATGGTTTCAAAAAAGAAGATGATTCATCATGTGTTGGTAATAATTTTATTAATTTTAAAGATTTGATTACATTTAACAAAAATGAACCTTCTAGACATAGATGAATGTTTAAATGAACCGTGTTCAAATTCTGATTGTGAAAACTTAGATGGTGTATTCCATTGTAATTGCCATGATGGTTTCAAAAAAGAAGATGACTCATCATGTGTTGGTAATAATTTTATTAATTTTAAAGATTTGATTACATTTAACAAAAATGAACCTTCTAGACATAGATGAATGTTTAAATGAACAGTGTTCAAATTCTGATTGTGAAAACTTAGATGGTGGATTCCAATGTAATTGTCATGATGGTTTCAAAAAAGAAGAAGATTCATCATGTGTTGGTAATAATTTTATTAATTTTAAAGAAAATAAAAGCTTGATTACATTTAACAAAAATGAACCTTCTAGACATAGATGAATGTTTAAATGAACCGTGTTCAAATTCTGATTGTGAAAACTTAGATGGTGGATTCCAATGTAATTGTCATGATGGTTTCAAAAAAGAAGAAGATTCATCATGTGTTGGTAATAATTTTATTAATTTTAAAGATTTGATTACATTTAACAAAAATGAACCTTCTAGACATAGATGAATGTTTAAATGAACCGTGTTCAAATTCTGATTGTGAAAACTTAGTTGGTGGATTCCAATGTAATTGTCATGATGGTTTCAAAAAGAAGAAGACTCATCATGTGTTGGTAATAATTTTATTAATTTTAAAGATTTGATTACATTTAACAAAAATGAACCTTCTAGACATAGATGAATGTTTAAATGAACCGTGTTCAAATTCTGATTGTGAAAACTTAGATGGTGGATTCCAATGTAATTGTCATGATGGTTTCAAAAAAGAAGAAGATTCATCATGTGTTGGTAATAATTTTATTAATTTTAAAGATTTGATTACATTTAACAAAAATGAACCTTCTAGACATAGATGAATGTTTAAATGAACCGTGTTCAAATTCTGATTGTGAAACCTTAGATGGTGGATTCCAATGTAATTGTCATGAAAAAAGAAGATGACTCATCATGTGTTGGTAATAATTTTATTAATTTTAAAGATTTGATTACATTTAACAAAAATGAACCTTCTAGACATAGATGAATGTTTAAATGAACAGTGTTCAAATTCTGATTGTGAAAACTTAGATGGTGGATTCCAATGTAATTGTCATGATGGTTTCAAAAAAGAAGAAGATTCATCATGTGTTGGTAATAATTTTATTAATTTTAAAGATTTGATTACATTTAACAAAAATGAACCTTCTAGACATAGATGAATGTTTAAATGAACCGTGTTCAAATTCTGATTGTGAAAACTTAGATGGTGTATTCCAATGTAATTGCCATGATGGTTTCAAAAAAGAAGATGACAAAACGTGTGTAGGTAATATTTTATAATTTTAAAGATTTGATTAAATTTAACAAAATATAAACCTTCTAGACATAGATGAATGTTTAAATGAACCGTTGTCAAATTCTAATTGTGAAAACTTAGATGGTGAATTCCAATGTAATTGTCATGATGGTTTCAAAAAAGAAGAAGATTCATCATGTGTTGGTAATAATTTTATTAATTTTAAAGATTTGATTACATTTAACAAAAATGAACCTTCTAGACATAGATGAATGTTTAAATGAACAGTGTTCAAATTCTGATTGTGAAAACTTAGTTGGTGGATTCCAATGTAATTGTCATGATGGTTTCAAAAAGAAGAAGATTCATCATGTGTTGGTAATAATTTTATTAATTTTAAAGATTTGATTACATTTAACAAAAATGAACCTTCTAGACATAGATGAATGTTTAAATGAACCGTGTTCAAATTCTGATTGTGAAAACTTAGTTGGTGGATTCCAATGTAATTGCCATGATGGTTTCAAAAAAGAAGATGACTCATCATGTGTTGGTAATAATTTTATTAATTTTAAAGATTTGATTACATTTAACAAAAATGAACCTTCTAGACATAGATGAATGTTTAAATGAACCGTGTTCAAATTCTGATTGTGAAAACTTAGATGGTGGATTCCAATGTAATTGTCATGATGGTTTCAAAAAGAAGAAGATTCATCATGTGTTGGTAATAATTTTATTAATTTTAAAGATTTGATTACATTTAACAAAAATGAACCTTCTAGACATAGATGAATGTTTAAATGAACAGTGTTCAAATTCTGATTGTGAAAACTTAGATGGTGGATTCCAATGTAATTGTCATGATGGTTTCAAAAAAGAAGAAGATTCATCATGTGTTGGTAATAATTTTATTAATTTTAAAGATTTGATTACATTTAACAAAAATGAACCTTCTAGACATAGATGAATGTTTAAATGAACCGTGTTCAAATTCTGATTGTGAAAACTTAGTTGGTGGATTCCAATGTAATTGTCATGATGGTTTCAAAAAAGAAGAAGATTCATCATGTGTTGGTAATAATTTTATTAATTTTAAAGATTTGATTACATTTAACAAAAATGAACCTTCTAGACATAGATGAATGTTTAAATGAACCGTGTTCAAATTCTGATTGTGAAAACTTAGTTGGTGGATTCCAATGTAATTGTCATGATGGTTTCAAAAAAGAAGAAGATTCATCATGTGTTGGTAATAATTTTATTAATTTTAAAGATTTGATTACATTTAACAAAAATGAACCTTCTAGACATAGATGAATGTTTAAATGAACAGTGTTCAAATTCTGATTGTGAAAACTTAGATGGTGGATTCCAATGTAATTGTCATGATGGTTTCAAAAAGAAGAAGATTCATCATGTGTTGGTAATAATTTTATTAATTTTAAAGATTTGATTACATTTAACAAAAATGAACCTTCTAGACATAGATGAATGTTTAAATGAACCGTGTTCAAATTCTGATTGTGAAAACTTAGATGGTGGATTCCAATGTAATTGCCATGATGGTTTCAAAAAAGAAGATGACTCATCATGTGTTGGTAATAATTTTATTAATTTTAAAGATTTGATTACATTTAACAAAAATGAACCTTCTAGACATAGATGAATGTTTAAATGAACCGTGTTCAAATTCTGATTGTGAAAACTTAGATGGTGGATTCCAATGTAATTGTCATGATGGTTTCAAAAAAGAAGAAGATTCATCATGTGTTGGTAATAATTTTATTAATTTTAAAGATTTGATTACATTTAACAAAAATGAACCTTCTAGACATAGATGAATGTTTAAATGAACAGTGTTCAAATTCTGATTGTGAAAACTTAGATGGTGTATTCCATTGTAATTGTCATGATGGTTTCAAAAAAGAAGAAGATTCATCATGTGTTGGTAATAATTTTATTAATTTTAAAGATTTTATTACATTTAACAAAAATAAACCTTCTAGACATAGATGAATGTTTAAATGAACAGTGTTCAAATTCTGATTGTGAAAACTTAGATGGTGGATTCCAATGTAATTGTCATGATGGTTTCAAAAAAGAAGATGACTCATCATGTGTTGGTAATAATTTTATTAATTTTAAAGATTTGATTACATTTAACAAAAATGAACCTTCTAGACATAGATGAATGTTTAAATGAACCGTGTTCAAATTCTGATTGTGAAAACTTAGATGGTGGATTCCAATGTAATTGCCATGATGGTTTCAAAAAGAAGAAGATTCATCATGTGTTGGTAATAATTTTATTAATTTTAAAGATTTGATTACATTTAACAAAAATGAACCTTCTAGACATAGATGAATGTTTAAATGAACAGTGTTCAAATTCTGATTGTGAAAACTTAGTTGGTGGATTCCAATGTAATTGTCATGATGGTTTCAAAAAGAAGAAGATTCATCATGTGTTGGTAATAATTTTATTAATTTTAAAGATTTGATTACATTTAACAAAAATGAACCTTCTAGACATAGATGAATGTTTAAATGAACAGTGTTCAAATTCTGATTGTGAAAACTTAGTTGGTGGATTCCAATGTAATTGTCATAATGGTTTCAAAAAAGAAGAAGATTCATCATGTGTTGGTAATAATTTTATTAATTTTAAAGATTTGATTACATTTAACAAAAATGAACCTTCTAGACATAGATGAATGTTTAAATGAACCGTGTTCAAATTCTGATTGTGAAAACTTAGATGGTGGATTCCAATGTAATTGCCATGATGGTTTCAAAAAAGAAGATGACACATCATGTGTTGGTAATAATTTTATTAATTTTAAAGATTTGATTACATTTAACAAAAATGAACCTTCTAGACATAGATGAATGTTTAAATGAACCGTGTTCAAATTCTGATTGTGAAAACTTAGATGGTGGATTCCAATGTAATTGTCATGATGGTTTCAAAAAAGAAGAAGATTCATCATGTGTTGGTAATAATTTTATTAATTTTAAAGATTTGATTACATTTAACAAAAATGAACCTTCTAGACATAGATGAATGTTTAAATGAACAGTGTTCAAATTCTGATTGTGAAAACTTAGATGGTGGATTCCAATGTAATTGTCATGATGGTTTCAAAAAGAAGAAGATTCATCATGTGTTGGTAATAATTTTATTAATTTTAAAGATTTGATTACATTTAACAAAAATGAACCTTCTAGAGATAGATGAATGTTTAAATGAACCGTGTTCAAATTCTAATTGTGAAAACTTAGATGGTGGATTCCAATGTAATTGTCATGATGGTTTCAAAAAAGAAGAAGATTCATCATGTGTTGGTAATAATTTTATTAATTTTAAAGATTTGATTACATTTAACAAAAATGAACCTTCTAGACATAGATGAATGTTTAAATGAACAGTGTTCAAATTCTGATTGTGAAAACTTAGTTGGTGGATTCCAATGTAATTGTCATGATGGTTTCAAAAAAGAAGAAGATTCATCATGTGTTGGTAATAATTTTATTAATTTTAAAGATTTGATTACATTTAACAAAAATGAACCTTCTAGACATAGATGAATGTTTAAATGAACCGTGTTCAAATTCTGATTGTGAAAACTTAGATGGTGGATTCCAATGTAATTGTCATGATGGTTTCAAAAAAGAAGAAGATTCATCATGTGTTGGTAATAATTTTATTAATTTTAAAGATTTGATTACATTTAACAAAAATGAACCTTCTAGACATAGATGAATGTTTAAATGAACAGTGTTCAAATTCTGATTGTGAAAACTTAGTTGGTGGATTCCAATGTAATTGTCATGATGGTTTCAAAAAAGAAGAAGACTCATCATGTGTTGGTAATAATTTTATTAATTTTAAAGATTTGATTACATTTAACAAAAATGAACCTTCTAGACATAGATGAATGTTTAAATGAACAGTGTTCAAATTCTGATTGTGAAAACTTAGTTGGTGGATTCCAATGTAATTGTCATGATGGTTTCAAAAAAGAAGAAGATTCATCATGTGTTGGTAATAATTTTATTAATTTTAAAGATTTGATTACATTTAACAAAAATGAACCTTCTAGACATAGATGAATGTTTAAATGAACCGTGTTCAAATTCTGATTGTGAAAACTTAGATGGTGGATTCCAATGTAATTGCCATGATGGTTTCAAAAAGAAGAAGATTCATCATGTGTTGGTAATAATTTTATTAATTTTAAAGATTTGATTACATTTAACAAAAATGAACCTTCTAGACATAGATGAATGTTTAAATGAACCGTGTTCAAATTCTGATTGTGAAAACTTAGATGGTGGATTCCAATGTAATTGTCATGATGGTTTCAAAAAAGAAGAAGATTCATCATGTGTTGGTAATAATTTTATTAATTTTAAAGATTTGATTACATTTAACAAAAATGAACCTTCTAGACATAGATGAATGTTTAAATGAACCGTGTTCAAATTCTGATTGTGAAAACTTAGATGGTGGATTCCAATGTAATTGTCATGATGGTTTCAAAAAAGAAGAAGATTCATCATGTGTTGGTAATAATTTTATTAATTTTAAAGATTTGATTACATTTAACAAAAATGAACCTTCTAGACATAGATGAATGTTTAAATGAACAGTGTTCAAATTCTGATTGTGAAAACTTAGTTGGTGGATTCCAATGTAATTGTCATGATGGTTTCAAAAAAGAAGAAGATTCATCATGTGTTGGTAATAATTTTATTAATTTTAAAGATTTGATTACATTTAACAAAAATGAACCTTCTAGACATAGATGAATGTTTAAATGAACCGTGTTCAAATTCTGATTGTGAAAACTTAGATGGTGTATTCCAATGTAATTGCCATGATGGTTTCAAAAAAAGAAGATGACAAAACATGTGTAGGTAATAATTTTATTAATTTTAAAGATTTGATTACATTTAACAAAATATGAACCTTCTAGACATAGATGAATGTTTAAATGAACCGTGTTCAAATTCTAATTGTGAAAACTTAGATGGTGAATTCCAATGTAATTGTCATGATGGTTTCAAAAAAGAAGAAGATTCATCATGTGTTGGTAATAATTTTATTAATTTTAAAGATTTGATTACATTTAACAAAAATGAACCTTCTAGACATAGATGAATGTTTAAATGAACCGTGTTCAAATTCTGATTGTGAAAACTTAGATGGTGGATTCCAATGTAATTGTCATGATGGTTTCAAAAAGAAGAAGATTCATCATGTGTTGGTAATAATTTTATTAATTTTAAAGATTTGATTACATTTAACAAAAATGAACCTTCTAGACATAGATGAATGTTTAAATGAACAGTGTTCAAATTCTGATTGTGAAAACTTAGATGGTGAATTCCAATGTAATTGTCATGATGGTTTCAAAAAAGAAGAAGATTCATCATGTGTTGGTATTAATTTTAATGATTTGATTACATTTAACAAAAATGAACCTTCTAGACGTAGATGAATGTTTTAATGAACAGTGTTCAAATTCTGATTGTGAAAACTTAGATGGTGGATTCCAATGTAATTGTCATGATGGTTTCAAAAAGAAGAAGATTCATCATGTGTTGGTAATAATTTTATTAATTTTAAAGATTTGATTACATTTAACAAAAATGAACCTTCTAGACATAGATGAATGTTTAAATGAACCGTGTTCAAATTCTGATTGTGAAAACTTAGATGGTGGATTCCAATGTAATTGTCATGATGGTTTCAAAAAAGAAGATGATTCATCATGTGTTGGTAATAATTTTATTATTTTTAAATAAAATAAAAAGCTTGTTTACATTTAACAAAAATAAACCTTCTATAGATGAATGTTTAAATGAACAGTGTTCAAATTCTGATTGTGAAAACTTAGATGGTGGATTCCAATGTAATTGTCATGATGGTTTCAAAAAAGAAGAAGATTCATCATGTGTTGGTAATAATTTTATTAATTTTAAAGATTTGATTACATTTAACAAAAATGAACCTTCTAGACATAGATGAATGTTTAAATGAACCGTGTTCAAATTCTGATTGTGAAAACTTAGTTGGTGGATTCCAATGTAATTGTCATGATGGTTTCAAAAAAGAAGAAGATTCATCATGTGTTGGTAATAATTTTATTAATTTTAAAGATTTGATTACATTTAACAAAAATGAACCTTCTAGACATAGATGAATGTTTAAATGAACAGTGTTCAAATTCTGATTGTGAAAACTTAGATGGTGGATTCCAATGTAATTGTCATGATGGTTTCAAAAAAGAAGAAGATTCATCATGTGTTGGTAATAATTTTATTAATTTTAAAGATTTGATTACATTTAACAAAAATGAACCTTCTAGACATAGATGAATGTTTAAATGAACCGTGTTCAAATTCTGATTGTGAAAACTTAGATGGTGTATTCCAATGTAATTGCCATGATGGTTTCAAAAAAGAAGATGACAAAACGTGTGTAGGTAATATTTTATAATTTTAAAGATTTGATTAAATTTAACAAAATATAAACCTTCTAGACATAGATGAATGTTTAAATGAACCGTGTTCAAATTCTAATTGTGAAAACTTAGATGGTGAATTCCAATGTAATTGTCATGATGGTTTCAAAAAAGAAGAAGATTCATCATGTGTTGGTAATAATTTTATTAATTTTAAAGATTTGATTACATTTAACAAAAATGAACCTTCTAGACATAGATGAATGTTTAAATGAACAGTGTTCAAATTCTGATTGTGAAAACTTAGATGGTGGATTCCAATGTAATTGTCATGATGGTTTCAAAAAAGAAGAAGATTCATCATGTGTTGGTAATAATTTTATTAATTTTAAAGATTTGATTACATTTAACAAAAATGAACCTTCTAGACGTAGATGAATGTTTAAATGAACAGTGTTCAAATTCTGATTGTGAAAACTTAGTTGGTGGATTCCAATGTAATTGTCATGATGGTTTCAAAAAAGAAGAAGATTCATCATGTGTTGGTAATAATTTTATTAATTTTAAAGATTTGATTACATTTAACGAAAATGAACCTTCTAGACATAGATGAATGTTTAAATGAACCGTGTTCAAATTCTAATTGTGAAAACTTAGATGGTGAATTCCAATGTAATTGTCATGATGGTTTCAAAAAAGAAGAAGATTCATCATGTGTTGGTAATAATTTTATTAATTTTAAAGATTTGATTACATTTAACAAAAATGAACCTTCTAGACATAGATGAATGTTTAAATGAACAGTGTTCAAATTCTGATTGTGAAACCTTAGATGGTGGATTCCAATGTAATTGTCATGATGGTTTCAAAAAAGAAGATGACTCATCATGTGTTGGTAATAATTTTATTAATTTTAAAGATTTGATTATATTTAACAAAAATGAACCTTCTAGACATAGATGAATGTTTAAATGAACAGTGTTCAAATTCTGATTGTGAAAACTTAGTTGGTGGATTCCAATGTAATTGTCATGATGGTTTCAAAAAAGAAGAAGATTCATCATGTGTTGGTAATAATTTTATTAATTTTAAAGATTTGATTACATTTAACAAAAATGAACCTTCTAGACATAGATGAATGTTTAAATGAACCGTGTTCAAATTCTGATTGTGAAAACTTAGATGGTGGATTCCAATGTAATTGTCATGATGGTTTCAAAAAAGAAGAAGATTCATCATGTGTTGGTAATAATTTTATTAATTTTAAAGATTTGATTACATTTAACAAAAATGAACCTTCTAGACATAGATGAATGTTTAAATGAACCGTGTTCAAATTCTAATTGTGAAAACTTAGATGGTGTATTCCAATGTAATTGCCATGATGGTTTCAAAAAAGAAGATGACAAAACGTGTGTAGGTAATATTTTATAATTTTAAAGATTTGATTAAATTTAACAAAATATAAACCTTCTAGACATAGATGAATGTTTAAATGAACCGTGTTCAAATTCTAATTGTGAAAACTTAGATGGTGAATTCCAATGTAATTGTCATGATGGTTTCAAAAAAGAAGATGACATAACGTGTGTTGGTAATAATTTTATAATTTTAAAGATTTGATTACATTTAACAAAATATGAACCTTCTAGACATAGATGAATGTTTAAATGAACAGTGTTCAAATTCTGATTGTGAAAACTTAGATGGTGGATTCCAATGTAATTGTCATGATGGTTTCAAAAAAGAAGAAGATTCATCATGTGTTGGTAATAATTTTATTAATTTTAAAGATTTGATTACATTTAACAAAAATGAACCTTCTAGACGTAGATGAATGTTTAAATGAACAGTGTTCAAATTCTGATTGTGAAAACTTAGATGGTGGATTCCAATGTAATTGTCATGATGGTTTCAAAAAAGAAGATGACTCATCATGTGTTGGTAATAATTTTATTAATTTTAAATAAAATAAAAAGCTTGTTTACATTTAACAAAAATAAACCTTCATAGATGAATGTTTAAATGAACAGTGTTCAAATTCTGATTGTGAAAACTTAGATGGTGTATTCCAATGTAATTGTCATGATGGTTTCAAAAAAGAAGAAGATTCATCATGTGTTGGTAATAATTTTATTAAATTTTAAAGATTTGATTACATTTAACAAAAATGAACCTTCTAGACATAGATGAATGTTTAAATGAACAGTGTTCAAATTCTGATTGTGAAAACTTAGTTGGTGGATTCCAATGTAATTGTCATGATGGTTTCAAAAAAGAAGAAGATTCATCATGTGTTGGTAATAATTTTATTAATTTTAAAGATTTGATTACATTTAACAAAAATGAACCTTCTAGACATAGATGAATGTTTAAATGAACAGTGTTCAAATTCTGATTGTGAAAACTTAGTTGGTGGATTCCAATGTAATTGTCATGATGGTTTCAAAAAAGAAGAAGATTCATCATGTGTTGGTAATAATTTTATTAATTTTAAAGATTTGATTACATTTAACAAAAATGAACCTTCTAGACATAGATGAATGTTTAAATGAACCGTGTTCAAATTCTGATTGTGAAAACTTAGATGGTGTATTCCAATGTAATTGCCATGATGGTTTCAAAAAAGAAGATGACAAAACGTGTGTAGGTAATATTTTATAATTTTAAAGATTTGATTAAATTTAACAAAATATAAACCTTCTAGACATAGATGAATGTTTAAATGAACCGTGTTCAAATTCTAATTGTGAAAACTTAGATGGTGAATTCCAATGTAATTGTCATGATGGTTTCAAAAAAGAAGAAGATTCATCATGTGTTGGTATTAATTTTAATGATTTGATTACATTTAACAAAAATGAACCTTCTAGACGTAGATGAATGTTTAAATGAACAGTGTTCACTGATTGTGAAAACTTAGATGGTGGATTCCAATGTAATTGTCATGATGGTTTCAAAAAAGAAGATGACACATCATGTGATGGTAATAATTTTATAATTTTAAAGATTTGATTAAATTTAACAAAAATGAACCTTCTAGACATAGATGAATGTTTAAATGAACCGTGTTCAAATTCTAATTGTGAAAACTTAGATGGTGAATTCCAATGTAATTGTCATGATGGTTTCAAAAAAGAAGATGACACATCATGTGTTGGTAATAATTTTATTAATTTTAAAGATTTGATTTAATTTAACAAAAATAAAACTTCTAGACATAGATGAATGTTTAAATGAACAGTGTTCAAATTCTGATTGTGAAAACTTAGTTGGTGGATTCCAATGTAATTGTCATGATGGTTTCAAAAAAGAAGATGACACATCATGTGATGGTAATAATTTTATAATTTTAAAGATTTGATTAAATTTAACAAAAATGAACCTTCTAGACATAGATGAATGTTTAAATGAACCGTGTTCAAATTCTAATTGTGAAAACTTAGATGGTGAATTCCAATGTAATTGTCATGATGGTTTCAAAAAAGAAGATGACACATCATGTGTTGGTAATAATTTTATTAATTTTAAAGATTTGATTACATTTAACAAAAATGAACCTTCTAGACGTAGATGAATGTTTAAATGAACAGTGTTCACTGATTGTGAAAACTTAGATGGTGGATTCCAATGTAATTGTCATGATGGTTTCAAAAAAGAAGATGACACATCATGTGATGGTAATAATTTTATAATTTTAAAGATTTGATTACATTTAACAAAAAATAAACCTTCTAGACATAGATGAATGTTTAAATGAACCGTGTTCAAATTCTGATTGTGATATGAACTGATAGGTTAGAGATGAATCATCGTAGTATACAGGTTAGAGATGAATCATTGTAGTATATAGTTTGGAGATGAATCATCGTAGAATACAGGTTGGAGAAGAATCATCGTAATATACGGGTTGGAGATAACACGCAAGTTGTCTACCCGCGTTCAACCGTACAGGTTATTAAAATATATCATTACATACTTGAGAAGAGTTTTCTAAACTCTTTATACTAAAAAAATATTTCTTCAAATATATTACTGAGCTAGAAGGTTGATGCAATCAAAATTACAAACAAGATAGTCCTGAAGTTTGAACGAAGAGTGCGAGAGTGGGTGTGTGAGTGTGATAGTCAGGGGTTCGATTCGAGAGAAAGGGGGGGGGGGGGGTGTGATTTCAATATTTTTCTCAATTATGTCTTTTTTATATTATTTATTAGATGTCTTTTTTTATAGTATTTATTAGACTTGTTTATCTTATGAGTGGACTTTCTATATTACCGTGGAATGAATATTTAAAATATCCACATTTGTATAGCCCATGGATTTTTGAGCTAGACGAATATTTTTTATTGTCCAAAACTGTATATGAACTCTAATTCAAGGCCTAAAATTTTTATCCCTCTTAATTACTGTAACCAAGCCCGTCGATAGGGGGTAAGGGAGCTAGGTCCGCTGTTCACTCAGTGATCCCTTCTCAATCCCCTTTGAATTTCTTCGGGGCACTCAAATTTAAGTTTGAAAACCACTGAATAGAAGATTGATGCAATCAGAATTACAAACAAGATAATTTGACTTCATAAAATCGTGCAGTTATCGTACGATTGATAGCTTACAATGCAAGTATAATCTCGAGTAATAATTGTGGTGTGTTCATTATAAAAAAAAATTAAAAAGTAAATTTTTCCCATTTTTTACAGAAGAGTTTCCTAAAACTTCATACAGAAATATTATTTCTTCAATGTGGATGCATGCGCACACGTGTTAGATTAGAAAATTATAATTAATTTATAAAAATATAGAAATAAATTTAGGATTATAGTGAAAAAAAAAATAAATTCATGAGATTACTTATTGAGAAAAATTGATTAAAACACATATTTTTATCTATTTATCTTCTCTTTAGAAATTTATATGCAGTAAACAATAATAAAAATAATATTTATCCAAAACATATTTTTTTCGAATCAAAGTGTAAATCAAACCCGCACTTAAATTTTGGATGATTAATTCAAAAGAAGTAAAAAATTAATGTTAATTTATAAAAAACCGAAAACTAAAATGATTTTATAAAAATCTAAAAATAAATAGTGGACTACGATTATCTAACAAAACTTGTACATTCGATCTACATTTTTTCACTTCAAAAATAATTTTAAATTTATTAGAAAAACATTATAGTGACCAATAAAAAAACAAAGGTTAATTTATAAAAAAATGGAAAAACTAATACTATTTTATAAAAATCAACAAATAAATTTAAATTCTGAGAGTAGAGTCGCTTTAAAATTGTGCTGGAAATTGTCACATAATATAGGTAAAAATTTGTCCAAATGAAAGGAGCTTTAGTTTAAAGTGCATCCCTTATCTGCAGGCCCGGATTAACCTAGTGGCTGAAGTGGCTTATGCCACCGGCCCCGCATTTTGAGGGGCCCCGCAAGCAGCTTTGCTTTTTAATAAAGCATATAGCAATTATATTGAATATATAATACATAATATTGATTTAGATATAACATAAAGAAGAGAAGTTTTATTGATTGTTCAAAAATTGTCAAAGAGCTTCAAAATAGAATGACGTAATTTTTGTCTTTTCATTTTCTTCTCTCTTCAAGTTTATTCCTGCCTGACATTATCTTTTTAACATTATCTTTATCTGTGATTTGCAACGTTTGAATTTTCTAAGTGTTTCTTTCTTTGTTTATACAAGGCGCATGGACGTCCGCAAAAATGTAAGGAGGGGCAAACTTTTTTTTTCAAATATAAAAATAATGTAATAATTTGTGAAACAAATAATGTGATTTTTATTCAAAAACATGCATTTTTCATACTATGATAATAATACATGCTTCCAGGCAAGGGTGTGTCCAGAAAATTTATTTAAAGAGGGGGGCAAAATTAAATTTAAAATTTTTAATATTTTCCGATATCTTTATATTTAGTTTACCCTGAAAAGTAAGTAATTTTTTACTTTTTTTTAACTTGTTTAGTTTTTTGAAAATCTAAATTTTTTGAATATGGTTTCACTATCAAAATAAATTTGTTTATAATTTTTTTTTCAAAGATTTGATTAAGGAGAGTATTGTAAGTTAATTAAATACCAACGCAATCATATTGCAATATGAGGTTTTGACAGAGGCTGGATTGAAATTGGGTATAAATCGTTCCAAGATCTGCGATCTTATCAAACTCGGTTGTGTATGGTGACACAATACGTGAATATTTTACACACTTTAGATATAGTGGGATGTATTAAGTCTTATTGCTATAAAACATTGCTATGGTATGATAGGTTTGAAAAGAGTCCATGTGTGTATCGTCAACGATATATAGAAATAGAATTATATATTTTTGTTTACATTATTGATCGTGTGTTAGCATATCATTATCAAAAAAAATAAAACAGAATGTATGATGTGCTTATAGAAAATAAACAAGTTGAAAAAAAGAAAATAAGACAGAAATAAATAAAAGTGGAAATGTAGATAAATGATTAATTTCTTTCTATAATCTATATTGACATGCAATTTTGAAAAGGTTATGCTAAAATAGGCCTTACAAGCATGAAGAAAAAAAAGTATTTTTGGACGAATGAGGGGCAAACTTTTTTAGGGGGCTTTGCCCTTCTCGTCCTTCAGGGTTTACGGCCCTGCTCCCAGATATCTATATAAAATGTATTAATTAGATCATATTTTTTTTTTGTTTATTTTCTTGATACTAATGCATCTTATGCATTTAGATATTTGATTATATTTGATACATTTTATACATTCGAAAAATTTTTAAATTTTTCCAGAGGAAGGCAAATGCCTATTTTGCCACCCTCTTTGCGGACGCCTGTGACTAAGCTACTAATATTGCAAAAAAATAAAAATGATGCTATTTTTTGTTTAAACGTTTTAGATAAATAAAAAGATGAGTTTTACAAGTGGTGTATTTCGTGAAAGGGGCAAAAATCGTAATTATCTCTCTGGAGCTGCAAAAAGAAAAATGAAACAAAGACACGAAGCTCTTTGTCTAACTTTTTGAACATCTTATAGCCAAAGATGTTCAAAAAGCATATCCTAAAGATATTGATGCTAGTCTGTCTGATGAATTACTACAGTTTTCAGCTTTCCTCAATACAGGCTTTGCAAAAGAAACTCTAGAAGCTCCAAAAGTTTCAAATGCTTTCAATATTAGATCTTCAGATTCTAATAGTGTAAATGACAAAGAAGATTATCATGATATATAAGTCAACGTGAATTCATTGGAATTACTCATGTACCAGCTTCTTGTCAGAAAGAATCTTGAAACAGTATTTCCAAATACAATTATTTTGCTTCGTATATATCTAACCTTGATGATTACTAACTGTTCAGGAGAACGGTCGTTCTCCAAACTTAAGTTAATCAAAAATCATTTGCGATCATGCATTAAACAAAAAAGACTAAATAACCTTGTTTTGCTTGGCGCCGAGAGTGATCTGTTGCGGCAAATTGATACGTCATGTGTAATCAACGAGTTTGCTTTGAAAAAATCGCGCAAGCATGTTTTTTCTAAGATTTGATTGCATCAAAAACAAAAATTCATTTTAATGAAACATAACTTATGATCGATTTATAGAAATAAAATTTTTGTTGTTTTTTAAGTGACTTTTTTACTGTACCCTACTCAATATTTGAGTCAACGAATTGTATGCTGCATTATATATAAATATTACTGTCTGTTGTCTGTAAATAAAAGGGAAAATTGTAAACTAATTGAGTGAAAAATTATAAATGCTGGAATTTTTGGAGGGCTTAAGTTCATGGAGCCCCGCGCTGAAAAAAGCCACAGGCCCTATTTATCTTTAATCCAGCCCTGCTTATCTGCTAATTAATGGTATGAAGCCCATGGAAAATAAAAACAGTAAAATGGTATTTCTTAAGGACTTATGATATAAGTAATGTATTCTGAAAGCCCATAAAAAATGCTTTAATTTGGTATATCGCAAGATGCATTTTGTTGTGAAATGTGAAAGTTATAAGCGTTTAAATATTTGACTAAGATTTAAGCTAGGAACACTACAAATAAACTAAGCGTACACTAGCCCGATAAAATAAACCACACACGCGTGCTAAAGATGTGGTAAAGCGTATGCGAGATAAGAATTCTCTGCGCTCACAAACGCGTAATGCAACATGTGTTAATCTTTCTTCGCATAATTATGCTCTAAAATCAATCAATAATGTGATTTAATCTTCGCACACTGCCGGTATAAATATAACGAATGCCCTTCGTTAAAAATCAGAAAGGTTGTATCTAAACTAAATAAAAGTAGAATACGATTATCCAACAAAACTCGTACATTCAATCGACATTTTTCACTTGAAAAATAATTTAAAATTTATTAGAAAAACATTATACTGACCTATACTACTGACCCATAAAAAGTAAAAAATAAATATTAATTTTCGACAGTTTTATTTAACTATGACATTTTAAAATGTTAAAAACCATATTCTACCTTTAGGAATATAAAATATTGAAGAAATAATATATAAACTCATCACGTTAATTATTGGTATTTTTTGAAACTAGATAAAAGTTGACTAACCTCACATAAAAGCGGATTTTGGAAAAATAAAAAAATATTTATTTGTAAAACCTAGCCTATTTTACCCACAAAGGGTATAGCTTCAAATCTTGTACATTCGATTAACATTTTTTATTTCAAAAATAATTTTAAATTTATTAGAAAAACATTATACTGACCTATACTACTGACCCATAAAAAGTAAAAAATATATAATAATTTTCGACAGTTTTCTTTAACTATGAAATTTTAAAATGTAAAAAATCATATTTTACCTTTGTGAATATAAAATTTTGAAAAAATAGTATATAAATTAAGGACGTTAATTATTATTGGTATTTTTTGAAACTAGATAAAACTTGACTGACCTCACATAAAAGCAGATTTTGGAAAGATGAAAATATATTTATTTGTATAACCTAGCCTATGTTAACCACAAAGAGTAACCTTTCCAATGATATCATTTTCTTTCAAAATTTTTTTAAAAATCTTCACATTATGCTTCACTCAAAAGGTGGTCCGTAATTTTTTCAAAAATTTAGATTAAATTTTTCGAAGTAAAGTCCATTTATTAAAATTTTTTAAAACTTTTGCAAAAATAAATTATTCTAGAGTATGTAGCAAACGATAAGCTTTCTAATGATATATATATCATGAAAAATAAATATTGAAAAACAGTTTAATTCTTTCTGCAAATCAAAGAAGTAAAAATTTCCAAAAAGTAGTATTAGTATTAGTAGTAGTAGTAGTAGTAGTAGTAGTAGTATTAATATTATTATATATTACATAAACATTTCAACCAATCATATAGTTTTTATGAAATAAAACTGCAATTTCAAAGTTAAATTTTTTGAACTTTTAGGTAGAATTTTTGAAATGTGGTTTTCAATATGTATGTAAAATATTCTTTGAAAATTTTTATTTTAGGTATATTTTTTTTAGCATTTTACGATTTAAACATTTAAATATATAATAAGGCTGGCAAGTTGTCTCCCCGGAGGTCTTGCCAGACCTCTGATAATATATAAGACCAATAGTGAACTATTGAGTGATTGGATATTAAGAGTTAATAAATTAAATTTATTTAACTTTAGAGGATCCTGTAAATTAGTAATAGTAAAAGAATAAATATTTTCGAAAAATGCAGAATCACTAAAGTGAGGAATATTAAACAAATCTTGGTTCATAATGAAAGACATAGATATACCCTATATTATAAATGAAAATAAGTAATAGATCTTACATATTCAATATTTTTTTACAAGATATGCTACAAGAAAAATGTTTTGTATCCTCACTTTTATTTTTAAGACAGTTAGAGCAAAGTAGCCTATTTGAATCGTCTTTAAAAATACAATCTTTATATTCATGCTCGTTTGAAGCACAGTAAAACCGGAATTTTTTTTATGAAATTATATATACGTGCATCACATTTAAATACAACACATTTGGTATATTTAAATTTTGATTTAAAAGAAAATAAAAATTTTAACATACCACCCTCTGCTACCATTTTTTGATTGAATCATTTTCTTAAATTTTAATTTTGACAGGCGTTGACAATCTGTGAATGTTCATTTACTGGCAGATAAAATATTTTGTGTGAATTAATCAAAAAAGTTAATTTATTAAATAAATTAAGACAATATTAGCCCAAAAAATATGGAATTTATATCATAGTTTCAAGTTGATATATTTGGCATTGATTGACATGTTTGATTGATTTTCATGAAAAATACATGACCCCTCAGATTCGCAATCAATACTTTAGTGGGCATACGCGAAAATTTTGCCAAAATGTTCAATATTTTAAGAAAAAAGAAGGGTGGCTAAAATAGCCCCCCCCCCTCCCTGGCTTGGGAAATAAAAATTGCCTATCACGGATAGGTTTAACACCGCAGTTAACAAGTGTTAAATTATAGAAGGACAGTAATTAGTGGCTAATTTAGGCGCCAATCTGCTGATATCGATTTTCACAATCTGGAAACATAAAGATAGGAGACATAGTTAGTAAGGTTGGCTAGATAATTGGCTTCAAAACACTATGTTTTGATTTGATGCAGCATCAAGCCTTCTTTGATGATGAAAACACTCGAAGTTTTACCTCTATCTCTATAACTTCATTATCATGACTTATTTTAAATAATTAAAGTTTTCTCCGAGACGAGAATTTCGAAGTTAACCTATAGGAGAAATCGCCGATAACAAATCTTCAAATTGATGTCGAAATCAAAGTCAAAAATTGGACTAATAAAAGTATACTTTTTCTAGAGAATCTTCTATGTCATCAGCACTCAGGCCATCCCTGCCAACACAAATTTCGATTGTCGGTATTTCTAAAATATATAAAAACGTATTAAAATTTCCTATTTTTCCCATCATAATAACACATAACGTAACCAAGAAAATTTAACATGATTTAATTTTTTTAGTTGCCAGTATCGCACCTAAGACACCAATAATCTTCCATAGGTGGAAGTGTTAGGGATAGTAACGATTGGGAATCCAACCCAGACCAACTTAATTGAGACCCAGCACTCCCGCTACTAGTGCCATCTGCCAACATTTTTGAAAAGCTCATATATCTCTAATAAAACTAGATTCATTATGCAATTCACTAGCAAGAAATAAAACATGTCTAATATAAATCTGTGTAGCGCTTTCTTTACATTTAGCTGTCAACAGAGTCTGATTATTTGAACACAAAAATACAAGAATGAGAAATAGGAAAAGGAACTAAGTGAAAAGTTATTGGGTATACCTGAAATATTGCTTTTCAAGTATGCTCCGCTTGCAAAATTTTATGAACGATTGCATGTTCTACTTTTCCTATAGTGTTAGGTCATAGGCGATGTTTTAAGTGGGGTGAAAAGAAGAGCTTAAATATATAATCTTATTTTCTATTGAGATCCAAAATTTTGATTTCTTTTGTCTGCGACGTGGAACCTACAAGCAGAGTGGTATGAAATTCTTCATCTGTAGGCAGACCTAAATTCTTTTAGATAAGAAATATATGGATTTAAAACAAATTTTATTTACTGACATATTGAAAAATTTCCTTGATTTGTTCCATAGAGTTTGATTTTAATAGTATTTTACCTGAATTCTGCTTCCTTTTCATTGTACAAACAAAAATGCACTCTATATAAAAAGTTCAAAAAGTACAAAAATCCTGAAATATGGTATCATTTCCAAAAAGCTTCCAATACTAAAAGAATATAAATTTGCTTTACTTCATAATTTCAAAAGCAGAATGGACTTTTACATCGAACATCATTGAAATCCATATTTTTCCTTAAATTGTTTGGGGCGGGAGTCAACTTATACACCGGTATATACTAGTTTATTTTTAATTTTCTTAATAAAAATATTTTTTATGAATTTATTGATACAAAATATAAATAAATAAATAATAATTTAAAAATAAATATAATAAAAATTTTCTTTTAAAATAAATCTATAATATTTAAAATATCGTTTTTGTTAGTTTCTTAGTTTTTAAGTATTTATATATAATTTGTTAGTTAGTTTATAGTTCGATTTTAAATAGTAAATGTATAGGAGTGGAAATTTCCTAAGGGAATTTAAAACAAATTACTGCTCTTTAGGCAAACTGTCTGTTACGCAAACTGTCGGTAGGCAAAATTTTCGCACGCAACGTTTCAGTTAGTGCTATTACAAAGTTTCAGTTAGTGAAGGAAAGGCACTTATAAACACTGGGAAGTAGGTCGGTCTCAGGGCTGATTTATGATTTGGATAACCAATATTTTTATGTTTTGGAGTTATGTCCTTTTATTAAACATGAACAAAAATACCAATCATCATTGTGGTTCTACTGTTCCCTACGCATCATCGGCATCCCAAATCAAATAACCTTTTTATCCATTGCCTTAATTCTTCCACACTCTAAAAACAATGTTTAGAATTTAAACGTTTTTTAGAAAGAACGTGTGTCTGAACAGTACAAGGAATACGTGTTTTTAGAGCAAACATGTTTTGTTTATAAACACCAAATGGATGAATAGTATAGCAGAGAAAGAGGCATTGTAAACACTTAATAATTTTACACGCCTTTCATTCAACGCATGAGTTTCCTGTCTGCAGTTCTTTGCTGCACACATCTACTCTGAAAGTGTCGAATGCCCATTCATCAGCAGAAATAACAGTTGTTTTGCTCTTTTCTTTCGTTTTTCTTTTTGCTCATTCACATTTGCAGTCTTTGTAATTGTTTTTTGCCTATCACCATATTTTAGTAAGCGCGTCTAGTCTATCTTATAAGGTTATTTCCTGTTTTAGCTTTATTCAGTTTTATACACGTTTTATTTAATAAATTTTGTCTTTATAATGCATAAATGTCAACTTTGTTCATTTTTTTTCACTAAATTACAGTGATTATATCACTTAATTCATAGGCATAGAAATGCTTCTAATTTTATTTTAAAGTGTTCGTTTGAGGGTTGTGGTGTTTCTTTTAAGACTTATGATGCTTTTCGTAAGCATTGTAATCGCAAGCATAGAGAAAACAAATAAATGATAATCTTTTACATAATGACTATTTTTATGAAAGCATAAATCACACAGAAGTAAAACAAGATAACAACGCAGCGTTTTTTCTGCTAAACTTAAGAGCTAATCTCAACTTAAATCAATCCAATATTTTAAATATTATATCTTTAACTGAAAATTTATTTAAAGATAAATTTAGTGAAATAGATAAAATAATTAAAAATTTAAACTTGAATTCTGAAAAAGTGAATGAATTAGAAGCACTAATTAATAAAAATATTTTTTATGGTTTAGACTTTATAGAGTGAATATTTACAGAATATACAAAAGAAAGTTATTCTAAAAACATATATGGTTATTATGTTCCTTTTTTACCTCAACTCAAAAAATTACTCAAGTTTTGTGATATAACTAGATTAAATTTTCATAAAAAAAAGCAGTACTAATAACTAATGAAGTTTTTGATGGCATTTACTTTCAAAATTATGATAAAAAAGATCTTACAAATATGTTGTATTTTGCAATGTATTATGATGATTTTGAAATAGTAAACCCTATCGGACATCATAGAAAAAAGCATAAAATATCTGCTTTTTATTGGTCACTTCTAAATTTAGGTCTTGATGTTCGATACAAAACCAATGTTACTCAATTGTTTGCTTTGGCGAAAACTAAATATGTTAAAAAGTTTGGAGTTGAAGCTTTATTAAGAAACTTTATTACGGATTTAGAATGTCTAGAAAATGGAATAAACTTGACTTTAAGAGATTCTATTGTTTTTTTGAATGGTAGATTAATGTTTGTTTTGGGAGACACATTAGCTATAAATTTTATAGGTGGTTTTAAAGAAGGGGTATCTTTTGCGAAAAAAACCCTGTCGTTCTTGTGAGATTAATAGAGATGAATTAAGAAATAATTATTTTGTAAGTGATTTGAAGATGAGAAAGGAAAGTGAACATAGAGTTAGATGCAATAAACTCGAAAACATGGATAAGGAAGAAAAAATTATATGGTCAAGAGAGTACGGTATTAATAATAAAAGTTTTCTTTCTCGCTTTCATTATTTCAGTTTAACAAAGGATATTTTGCATGATCCAATGCACGTTCTTTTAGAGGGAGTTGTAATTAGAGAATTGAAAGTTTTGCTAGGTCAGTTAATTAATACTGAAAAATACTTTTCTCTTGAAATTTTAAACATACAAAATTTTCCGTACAATTCACAACAAAAGTCGGATAAGCCCAATACTTTGTCCAAAACTAATTTAATTTTAAATTATGTTTTCCCAATGTCTGCTGTTGAAACAAAAAAATTTCTTTTTATTATGCCTTTTTTAATTTATGATAAAATTCCTAGATCTGATAAACATTGGAAAAACTTTTTAAAATTATTAAATGTTACAATATTGTATTTATTGCCTATTATTTCCTAAGATACGTTAGATCAACTTTATCTTCTTTTATACCAATACATGGAAAACTTCATAAGTTTGTATCCAAATGTATCCATAACACCTAAATTTCACTACATGATTCATTTTATTGACCAAATGAAAAGATTAGGGCCTGGTCGAAATCAGTGGTGTATGAGACTCGAGGCTAAACATCACATTTTTAAAAGTATGAAATGGAAAAATTTCAAAGCTATTGAAAAATCCCTGTCATTTTTTCACCAAAGGTGGATGTGTTTTCAGCAATCATCTTTAAATTATCCATCTTTGGTAAATTCAATACTTATAGGAAAAACAATTGAACAGGATGAAATAGATTATGAAACAATAATATTATGTCAGAACTCTTTGAATAAAAACCTACCTCAAAAAATAATGTCAGTAAATGAAATGACTTGTTCTGGTAAGTTGATAAGCACGGGTAATGTTTTTTTACTAAGCTATGGTAATTTTAAGAAGCCAGATTTAGCTTTATTAAATGAAATATTGGTTTTTGAAGAAAACAATCTTTTTATAGTGGAAACTTTAGAAGTATTGGAGTTTGATTGCCATGTTAATTCTTTTTTATGTAAAAAATCAATGACTAAAAATACGAGTATAAAATAAAAATACTCCTAATTTTACATGTACAGTTTTATATTCATCACAAAATAAACTTTTTCTTGAATTAATTATATATTTATAATAAAAATGAGTAAAATGGAAATGATTTCTAAAAAAATTACACGCGAAACTTCATCTGAAGATTTGATAAAATGTTTGAAAGAAATTTTTTCCGAAAAAATTTTGACAACTTTTTCAAGTAATGTATTTTTATCACTATTTTTATTTTTTCTTTAATTTGAAAATTTAAGGAAATGAATTAGATGGAATGATCTTTTTTTATCTAAGTGAGCCAGATATGCGTAGAATAACGGAAGATAAAATCGGTCCTTTTAGGAAGCTTGAACTTTTAGTTTCTTTAGTAAGTAAACACTCTTTCAACAATGAAGACTCGATACATTCTTTGAGAGATGATATGGAAGCTGGTTCTAGTAAAAGGTTATGTGAAAAATCAGACTTGCCGAAGTTTTCTAATTTTGTTGAAAGCTTTTTCAAAAAAGGAGAAATTTTAAAAATATTTGATAAGATGATAGAAGAAACAGCATTTCATATTTTGTCACTCGATGAATTTTGTACCAAAGATGACTATTATTTATTCGGACAAAAAATTTTTAAAAAGTATCCATGTATAAAGTTCCCTCACGGAAAAAATTTAATTATTTTTTAATAAGACTTTTTTTACCACAAAGTTATCACAAAAGGTACGAAACCTTAGATGGAGAATGAAAAATTCTAATAGAAGACAATGTTCTCTTGTCAAAAAAAACAAGGTCTTTGTTGAATCTTGAATTTTTAGGTAAACAATTAAATATTAAATATATATTATAATGAAAATATATTAATGTTAATAATATATGATACTTTTTTTTTGATTTAGAAGAACGTGAAAACGAATACGAATCTACAATCAACGAATCAAAGCAAATATTAAAATCCTATCTTGAATTTGAAAATAACGACAGAGAGCGTCTTTGTTTTGCTTTAAAAATTACATTTCGCGAAAGACGGAAAGCGATTCAGGAGATACCAGAGGGAAACGTAGAAACAATAATAAATAAGTTTATATATTTAAAGAGCCTAAAAAATGTACATTTTCGTATTTTTCATAAAACTAAATCTATTTTTTTCCTATTTAGATCGTAGCAGAATTTTTTTTAATTAAAAATGAATTGAACGAGATAATGATTAAAGAAAACTGGAAAAACTTGTTTCTTAAATTACAAAAATGCTGGAAAGTAAGTTAAAACAGCTGGAACTTTATATATTTATGTTTTTTTAGGATGAACTAGATGAAAAATTGTCCGAGTATCAAATAATTAAATATTTGAAGACGAAAATCAAACTAAAAAACATACAGAATCAAGCTGTTCTATTTAAAGAAATAACAGTACGTTATGATCTAATCACTCCTTGATCCATTGGCTGTAAAGCTGATGTTGCATTAGGTAGCAGAAAATAGAGATGAATTGATTTGAGATTCTCAATTGAAGGGTGGGCTGGACAGTTGTCGATAATTAACGCTACTTTTCTGCCTTCTCTTTCAAAGTTTTTGTCTTGCTCTCTTACCCATTCTTCAAAAAGCTCAGAGTTCATCCATCTTTTATTTTGGCCAAGGTAGCGACAAGGTTGTCTTCGTAAGTGTTTAAAACAACGAGGCTTCTTTGATTTTCTTATCACAAAAATAGGAAGCTTTTTTCCAGCCGTTTTCAGCAACAAGACCAGTTAATCAAATCTTACTGTGTTTTCCTCCGCTACATTTTTCTCCTTTCAAATGCAATGTCTTTTGGGGAAGCGCTCTATAAAACAGTCCAAATTCATCTGCATTGTATATTTCACAAGGGGGGTAATTTGACAATATTGTTCGGCACAGTCGTTTTTTTCCACGGTGCAGTCATCTCGATAGTGACATCTCGACTTTCTTTATATTATTATACATATTATGTAAGCATAAGTTACATGAAATAGCTTTAAATGAAACCGTGTATCGTTTTTTCCATCGATCAAGCCATCCATCTGATGCCTGAAATTGTTCTAAACCAAGTTCTTTTCCAAAGTATAAGACTTTGCCTTTAAGTATAGCAACATTCAGAGGCAGATTGTTGTATCGGGTACTAATGAGCCACTGGTAACATGCTTTATCAATATCATCTGATTTTGCAGCTTTTTGGTAGACGTTGTGTTTGTTACCACTACATCATAGATCTTTGATTTTTCTTTAATCCATCCAGAAAGAGTTTGTTTAGGTATGCTGTGTTTACGAGAAATTATAGCACAGATATCGCTTTTTTCGATTTCTTTCAAAATTCTATATTTTTCAATAATGGTACGAGATTGTATTTTACGTTTTTCTCTGTTGAGTGACGCCATTTTAAAATTGAATAATTAAGATAATCAAAAAACTTTATGTGATCTAATAACATAACAAATACAAAAACAAAAAATTTGATTAGATTTAGTTTTTTATTGATATCAATTCAAATACGGTTTCAAAAAATCCGAGTTACATTAGTTTTTTTTCTAAGGAGACCGAGAAAAAGTACGACTTAACGAATGTCCGAGTTATAAAGGGTACGACTAAAGCGGAGTATTTTGCTTGAATAAGGTTATCAAATCCAACGGGGACGAGAAATTTTTACGACTAAGCGAATGTCCGAGTTACCCAGGGTACGAGCTAACGAGATTCTACTGTATGTACCCATTTTCAAGTAGGCTGAATCCAACAGTAATGTTTATTTTTTATAAAAATTAATCATACCTGTCAAAAAATGATTGACATATGACACTTCAACTGAAATAAAGGACTTCATGATTAAATTGTTATACGTAACTATATATGTAATTTATTTTGTCGCAGAACAAATAGAATTATAAGTAGGCAAAATAAAATTTCAAAAAAAGAAAATATAACTGAAAATGATATAGAACTAAATACGGGATTTTATACCGAATTCAATGAGGTGATTTTTTAAATTAAATTAATTAAATACAAAATAAAGTCTCTGTAGAGGCATATTTTGATGCGCATCATTTTATTTGAATGAGAAAGACAGTTCGTTTATACCATTCACTCTACAATATCTCGAAACAAGCTGAATCGGTCAATTTAAATAAGTTTCGTGTTTGACCATTTTGAGAAAGTTTTATACGTATAATCAAACAATATACAAATGAACGAAGATGATAAAGTTGAAACATAATTTATTTATGGTAAAAATTTTATCGTTTTTTTATAACTAATCATTTGGATGTCGTATCGTTTCCCTAAAATAAAAAATATTTTCACCTCAACATGAATTTTCTGCATAAAATTTGCTATTTTATTTAATAATTGCTGGCAGTATTTAAAAAAAAGTTAATGATCTCCTTACCCTCGCAAGACCAAGAATAGTTTTTTACTCCACGCTATTTTTAATGATTAAATTGGCGTAGAAAAATATATCTGACCCCATCAAAAAATAACATGTAAATTTTTTTCTTGGTTTCATCTAAATTATTTGAAAATAAAAATATCATCATATGTGTTGTTTTTGAAATTTTGGTTATTTTGTTACTTCGTAGTGAATTTGTAGATGGCGTTAATTTTGATATTTTGATTGAAATTTCAATTAACAGAAGCTTATACACTTACTGGTATGTTTTTCAATAAAAATAATAAATATTATTAACTATAATAATAAATTCTTTATATTTCCTAATAATTTTTTTACATTTTTAAAATTTTATGAAAAACTGTGAACAACCATTTGCAATACTCAATAAGTATCATCGGCGTCTTGAGGAGAAATAAAAGGATTAACTCCAAACTGATATCAAGGTCGAGTTTTAGTGAAATTATAATTGAAAAATGTTGACAAAAGAAAGAGGACGGGTAAGGAACTAACAAAATTATGTTGGCGACAATTCTCAACGATCTTTTATATAATGCTATATAAAAACTATAAATTAAAAATTATACTATCACAAAACAGGATTTTATTACAAAAAAATGAAATTTTATAAACAAAAATTTTATAACTTTTATTTCAATAAAAACATTATATAAATAATTGTAAATCATAAAAAAAAATCATTTACAATTTGAACAAATGTAATAGGTATGTTTTTTACCAATATGTTTTTTGCACGCATCACACTTTCTCGTACCTCTGGTTCTGGATTGCTACGAATCCAAATAACAAAATCCTCTACTACTCTGTGTTTCGCTAAGCAACTCTTGAACCTCGAATCCATAAAAATTCTGTATACGAAAAGGTGTGTCCATCCACGTTGTTTGTCTGCAGTAGCATTGACCTTTGGCAGAGCTCTAAAGAAAGATCTCTCGTGAAAAATTTTCTACCTCCTTTTTTCGTACTTGAAAATTTTTCTCGGCAATTATGCTTTACTATTATCCAGCTATTGTTTTATTATTATTATACAAAATAATTTCTACCCTTTTTCGTAATTGAATTTTTTTTGTGCAATTATGTTTTACTATTATCCGGCCCCTGTAGTTGCCCATACACATAAATCATGTGAAGTAAAAAATCTGTCTGTAATAACTCCACATCCTAAAGGTATATTAGAATCAGTAGCTAACCGTTTGACAATGTTAGTACCCCCAAAATAGCTTTTATTACTTAACTCAGAAATATAAATCTGTTTTCAGTATGTAAAGAGACCTAGCATCTGTACAGTGATATAGCTTAATTCCATTTCAACCAGGCTTAGAAGGATCATAAATTTTGATTCTACAATTACCTCTAAATTTGACAAGAATAAAAAAAAATCGTGCATATATCTTATAGCAGACATTTTGTCATTTTCATTACGCTCGTTTTATTTATTAAAACAAATGAAAGAGTGGATAAGCATAAACTCTAGCACGAGTGGGAAAAATAAAAAAACAAACAAGTGTAAAGAGTTTATTATATCATTCATATTTAATAAGAAATATGTCCACATTTGGCCTGTATGACCATTCTCACACGCTTTGGCATTGATTTTACCAGTGTCGAACACATTTTCACCAGTTCTTTGTCATGGTGCCAGGTTTTGATAATGGCTGAAATAAGCTTTTCCATAGTTGAACAATCTTTTCTCCCGATCCTGCGTTTAACTATAGACCACAAATTTTCAATCGGATTGATGTCCGGCGAGTTCCCAGGCCATAGTAGAACAGTTAGACCAGTTGTTTCGAAGAATGCCATCATTTTTTTCGATGTGTGACACCGGGCAAGGTCTTGCTGAAAAATAGCCCCTCCATCTGGAAAGTCTTTTTCTACAGTAGCTAGCAAATGGGTTTGCAAGATATCCATGTACTTATCGCTGTTCATCATTCCTTCGACTAGTGTAAGTCATCCTGGACCTTTAGCAGTGAAACTTCCCCAAAACATCTTTTTAGGTGGATATTTTGGGGCTTGTTGAATGTGTCAATCTCGTAGAGGCTCGTTCACACTTCGTCTCACTACCGAAGATAGGTGGCCATGAACTTCAAAATGCGCTTTATCCGAAAATATGACATTGCTCCAGGCATCTATATCTCAGTTTTTATGTTCGCGTGCCCACTAAAGCCGTTTTCTTTACATGGTAGGTGTTAACAGTTGCTTTTTCAATGTTTTTCTGGCAAGCCTACCAGCGGCTAAAATCCTACGACGGACTGTCGATGAATCAATATTTATTCCGGTTATCGATAAATCTTTTGTAAGATCTTGGTTTGTCTTCTGTGGATGTATTTTACTGTTTCTTAGCAAGAATTTTTCATCGCATGGTGTTGTTTTGCGTTTTCTTCCACAGTTTCCTCTTCTCTCTGCCTCCAGGTGACCAGTATCTTCAAACTTCTTTACAAGACGTCCCACAGTCGATTTTGCTACGCCTAGACATTCAGAAATCGGTCTGAGAGATTTATCAGTATGTTTTCTAAGAGAATTTGCACCTCTGATAAAAGGTTCGCCATTCTTTTCATTGAACAAGTATTTCACTCATTGTAAAGATAAAAAAGGGAGTAATTTCCCTTGTCCCATATGTATTAAACATCCAAAATATGCCATGAGATCAGAAAGTTGAAACTTTTCAAAAGTAGGACGCAGAAATTCATATTTAGGACATTCTAGACTAAAAATGCTTGAAAATATGTAAAATAACTTCTGTGGTAAAAAACACTTCAAAAATTTCAAGTGAACCACTAAGAGATGAAGTGCTGCTTGCAGGACCAGGTGGGCTTTGATATACATTTCTAATATTTTGGCTGAGAGGATGGCCTTGATTTGATGTAGAAGAATCCCAAAAATACTCGGTATTATCTGATGCTATGAGTGAATGGCAAAGTAAATCTTCTTTAGAAGCAGATGTTGAATCCAATTCAGAAAATAAGGTACTTGTGGTCTCACTAGAAGAAGAAAAAGAAGATCCTAGAGAACTCATGGAAAAAAGTAAGTTTGAAAAACAAACTTTGATTGGAAGTAAAATCTGGAAGGAGAAAAGTTAATTTTTATTCTAAAGGAAGTTCAAGTGAAATAAATCAATATAAGAAACACTATCTTTTTCAAATGGGAAAGAAGTGTCAGATTTTCATTGATAAAAATCAAAAGTAATGTGATGCGAGTTATTCATCGATAATAATGTGAGCAACACTTTATGTAATAGCTATCAAATAACCAATAAAAGTTATAGAGTAGATATCACGCGACATGATCTCTTTACTTTTTTATTGTTAGTATGATGGCTCAGTACACCACTCATGCACAGATCCCATAGGCTAGCTTATAAATAGCAGGTTCCTTACATAACATTGTCTGTATCTGGTAAATGATTGACTTGTATGATTGATTGCTATTGTGTAATAGATAAATCTTCGTATACGACCATATAGAAAAAGAATGATACACGGCAAATTATACTCACACATCAGCAAATTTTTTAGTTTCAAAGTTTTAGAGAGAGTAATCAAGGGAATGAAGAAAAAACCCGTTATATATACAGTTAAAATAACTTCAACTTGTGGATTAACGCCATTCAAAAAATGAAAAAATTTATAAAATTTTTATATACAAAAATATTTTCATATTTCTTATATTTTTATAGTTGAAATTAATATCATAAGTCAAAAATTAAACGCTCTTAACATGGATTATCTTTCTCTCATTTCATTTAAGCTCATTTAAATCAACATTCATGCTGTTTTTCTTTTCCTATGTAAAAAAAGAAGTAAAATAATCAAGTGGAGTTTTTCTCCAACTACTGGACTTTGTGTAAGTAATATACCTGGTCTTTCGAGGCTTAAAAACTGTCAAGGATAATAAAAATAGTTTAAAAAAAAACAGAAAAACTTTATTCGAAAATTTGTCTTTTTGAGATAATCAAAATTCAAAGAAACATTTAAAAGAAATTTAGATTTCTTGGTTTTGTCTAATTATTAAAAGCAAAAATAGTACCTGCTTTTACTCTTGTCGTATCTAATAGATAAGAAAAAGCGGCTACTGTCCATTTTTTGTTTTTCTATTTGTGGAATAAGAACATTTTTCATCGTCTTCTGTAATTCCTAAAATGAGGGGGGAGGGGGTTTGGAAGTCAAAACTAATACATCTTTTGATTTAGAAAATACTACATATGAATTGATAAAAATTCTCTATCTATATCCCAGCAAAACTTATAAGAAAATTCATCTCTATTATCTAAACTTTTTATACTTTTCGGATACCTTTTCCTCTTGTGTCTATTGTACCGACTATAGTTAATCCTTTTTTATACAGCGAATCAGCTAGCTCTATAGAGGTTTGAGAAGTTATAACTTCATTCCTCCGAAATAGAAATTTATCAAATTTTGCATATCTGTATTCACATATAAATGGAATATTCAAAGTTTGGAAAAATTCGAAAAATTATACATATTTAAAAAACATGATGTAATCATGCAAACTCCAGTTAAAATATAATTCACAGCCTAATTTTCATTCTATAGTCTAAAAATGAAAAAAAAAAAATTTTGAACATAAATAATCAATTTTATAGTATAATGATGAGTATCAAAATTGATATTCGTGCCTAATTGCAAATTTTAATACTGAAAAAATTTCTTTTATTATAGATTCCAAATAAAATCTAAACTTCAAAGAGAAATAAATTCACTTGTGAAACTAAAAATTTGAATATAGTCTTTGGAGAATATCATGAAAACAAATCGTTCAAAAATCAGTACAATATATTTGACTGCAAACATACCACGATTTTAAAAAAGTCCCAAATTAATCAAAAATGTTAAAAAAAAACTTTTTATAACTACTTAAATAAAGAGTTGATTTTTTCAGTTGGGCTGTCATATGTCAATCAATTTTTTGACAAGGTTTGATTTATTTTTTTTTTAAATAAAGGTGACCATTGTATTCAGCATACATGAAAACGTGTATATAAATAGAAACTTTGTATAACTATTTAAACCAGTGGTTCCCAACCTTTTTTATCCCGTTCCCCCTTTTTCAGTAACTTTTTTTTTACCTCTGGACCCCTACAACTGAATAGTTTGAGCCAAAAAATTTAATCAAAGATTTTTATGCAAAAAATGATTGTAGTCATCTTATTAAATCGTATGCTTATTCATATGAAATCAGAGAAATCGTAAAGCCTGACATAAAATGTGAATAAAATTTTTTTCCAATTAAAATATAAATTTTTCAAAAATATTGTAACTAATAAAAAGCATACATAAAGATTCAAAATATGAAACTTTAAAAAAGGGAAGAAAATATTTATTTAAAAAAGCTCTGAATATATATATATTTATATTGATTTGGAAAATAGAAGTATATTAAAAGAGATTAAGCATAAGTAGTTTGAAGTAGAATTTCCATGGACCCCTTGAAATTCTTCCATGGACCCCTAGGAGTTCATGGACCCCCGGTTGGGAACCACTGATTTAAACTAAAAGGTTCTTTTTTAAGTTGAGCTGTCATATATCAATCAATTTTTGACAAGTTTGATTGATTTTTAAAAAAAATAAATGTAACCATCGTATTCAGCATACAAGAAAATGAGTGTATATATATGTGTAAAAAAGTTTTGTATAAGCACTAAATCTAAAATTATCTTTTTTCAGTTGAGCTATCATATTTCATCCAATTTTTTGGCAGATTTGGTGATTTTTAAAAAAAAATAAACGTGACCATCGTGTTCAGCACACTTTAAAATGGGTAAATATGTGTAAAAAACTTTGAATACCCATAAAGTAAAAGTTTCTTTCTTTAGTTGAGCTGTCATATATCAATCAATTTTTGATAAGTTTGATAAAATAAACGTGACCATCGTGTTCAGCACACTTGAAAATTGGTATATATGTGTAAAAAAACTTTGTATAACCATCGAACTAAAGGTTTCTTTTTTTAGTTGAGCTGTCATATATCAATCAATTTTTTGACAGGTTTGGTTGATTTTTAAAAAAAATAAACGTGACTATAGTGTTCAGCACACTTTAAAATGGGTAAATATGTGTAAAAAACTTTGAATACCCATAAAGTAAAAGTTTCTTTCTTTAGTTGAGCTGTCATATATCAATCAATTTTTGATAAGTTTGATAAAATAAACGTGACCATCGTGTTCAGCACACTTGAAAATTGGTATATATGTGTAAAAAAACTTTGTATAACCATCGAACTAAAGGTTTCTTTTTTTAGTTGAGCTGTCATATATCAATCAATTTTTTGACAGGTTTGGTTGATTTTTAAAAAAAATAAACGTGACTATAGTGTTCAGCACACTTTAAAATGGGTAAATATGTGTAAAAAACTTTGAATACCCATAAAGTAAAAGTTTCTTTCTTTAGTTGAGCTGTCATATATCAATCAATTTTTGATAAGTTTGATAAAATAAACGTGACCATCGTGTTCAGCACACTTGAAAATTGGTATATATGTGTAAAAAAACTTTGTATAACCATCGAACTAAAGGTTTCTTTTTTTAGTTGAGCTGTCATATATCAATCAATTTTTTGACAGGTTTGGTTGATTTTTAAAAAAAATAAACGTGACCATCGTGTTCAGCACACTTTAAAATGGGTAAATATGTGTAAAAAATTTGAATACCCATAAAGTAAAAGTTTCTTTCTTTAGTTGAGCTGTCATATATCAATCAATTTTTGATAAGTTTGATAAAATAAACGTGACCATCGTGTTCAGCACACTTGAAAATTGGTATATATGTGTAAAAAAACTTTGTATAACCATCGAACTAAAGGTTTCTTTTTTTAGTTGAGCTGTCATATATCAATCAATTTTTTGACAGGTTTGGTTGATTTTTAAAAAAAAATAAACGTGACCATCGTGTTCAGCACACTTTAAAATGGGTAAATATGCGTAAAAAACTTTGAATACCCATAAAGTAAAAGTTTCTTTCTTTAGTTGAGCTGTCATATATCAATCAATTTTTGATAAGTTTGATAAAATAAACGTGACCATCGTGTTCAGCACACTTGAAAATTGGTATATATGTGTAAAAAAACTTTGTATAACCATCGAACTAAAGGTTTCTTTTTTTAGTTGAGCTGTCATATATCAATCAATTTTTTGACAGGTTTGGTTGATTTTTAAAAAAAATAAACGTGACCATCGTGTTCAGCACACTTTAAAATGGGTAAATATGTGTAAAAAACTTTGAATACCCATAAAGTAAAAGTTTCTTTCTTTAGTTGAGCTGTCATATATCAATCAATTTTTGATAAGTTTGATAAAATAAACGTGACCATCGTGTTCAGCACACTTGAAAATTGGTATATATGTGTAAAAAAACTTTGTATAACCATCGAACTAAAGGTTTCTTTTTTTAGTTGAGCTGTCATATATCAATCAATTTTTTGACAGGTTTGGTTGATTTTTAAAAAAATAAACGTGACCATCGTGTTCAGCACACTTTAAAATGGGTAAATATGTGTAAAAAATTTGAATACCCATAAAGTAAAAGTTTCTTTCTTTAGTTGAGCTGTCATATATCAATCAATTTTTGATAAGTTTGATAAAATAAACGTGACCATCGTGTTCAGCACACTTGAAAATTGGTATATATGTGTAAAAAAACTTTGTATAACCATCGAACTAAAGGTTTCTTTTTTTAGTTGAGCTGTCATATATCAATCAATTTTTTGACAGGTTTGGTTGATTTTTAAAAAAAAATAAACGTGACCATCGTGTTCAGCACACTTTAAAATGGGTAAATATGCGTAAAAAACTTTGAATACCCATAAAGTAAAAGTTTCTTTCTTTAGTTGAGCTGTCATATATCAATCAATTTTTGATAAGTTTGATAAAATAAACGTAACCATCGTGTTCAGCACACTTGAAAATTGGTATATATGTGTAAAAAAACTTTGTATAACCATCGAACTAAAGGTTTCTTTTTTTAGTTGAGCTGTCATATATCAATCAATTTTTTGACAGGTTTGGTTGATTTTTAAAAAAAATAAACGTGACTATAGTGTTCAGCACACTTTAAAATGGGTAAATATGTGTAAAAAACTTTGAATACCCATAAAGTAAAAGTTTCTTTCTTTAGTTGAGCTGTCATATATCAATCAATTTTTGATAAGTTTGATAAAATAAACGTGACCATCGTGTTCAGCACACTTGAAAATTGGTATATATGTGTAAAAAAACTTTGTATAACCATCGAACTAAAGGTTTCTTTTTTTAGTTGAGCTGTCATATATCAATCAATTTTTTGACAGGTTTGGTTGATTTTTAAAAAAAATAAACGTGACCATCGTGTTCAGCACACTTTAAAATGGGTAAATATGCGTAAAAAACTTTGAATACCCATAAAGTAAAAGTTTCTTTCTTTAGTTGAGCTGTCATATATCAATCAATTTTTGATAAGTTTGATAAAATAAACGTGACCATCGTGTTCAGCACACTTGAAAATTGGTATATATGTGTAAAAAAACTTTGTATAACCATCGAACTAAAGGTTTCTTTTTTTAGTTGAGCTGTCATATATCAATCAATTTTTTGACAGGTTTGGTTGATTTTTAAAAAAAATAAACGTGACTATAGTGTTCAGCACACTTTAAAATGGGTAAATATGTGTAAAAAACTTTGAATACCCATAAAGTAAAAGTTTCTTTCTTTAGTTGAGCTGTCATATATCAATCAATTTTTGATAAGTTTGATAAAATAAACGTGACCATCGTGTTCAGCACACTTGAAAATTGGTATATATGTGTAAAAAAACTTTGTATAACCATCAAACTAAAGGTTTCTTTTTTTAGTTGAGCTGTCATATATCAATCAATTTTTTGACAGGTTTGGTTGATTTTTAAAAAAATAAACGTGACCATCGTGTTCAGCACACTTGAAAATGGGCATATATGTGTAAAAAATTTTGTATATCCATTTAAACTAAAAGTTTCTTTTTTTAGTTGAGCTGTCAAATATCAATCAATTTTTGACAAGTTTGATTGATTTTTAAAAAAAATAAATGTAACGATCAGATTCGTAATCAATCATTTAGTAAGTTTACGCGAAATTTTGTAAAAATTTGCAATCATTAAAAAAACCGTCACTGAGGAAATGAAAATAGGCCGTCAATAATAGGGTTAAATGATGTAGTAGTGCATCTTTAAAATTACGCACATTTGTGTTCAATTTCCGGTGCAATCTCTATTTCTTTATCATACACATTCTTTTTCTTTGTATTGTTTCAATTTTGTGAAATCTCTAATCACTATATTTTAACATCATATGTTGACTGTCACACATTGATTGCGCATCAATTTTCAATGATAACAGTCAATTCATATCAAAGCAAGTCAACTGACATTTTCATCATATGATAGCAAAGTTAGGTTTCGGTTTTCGCAAGATTTTTATGCATGTAAAAGGCTTGTACTGTTTTTCAAACTGTTTCGATATTCAGAATACACAAGTTTCGGTTTTCAAAATACTCTAAATATGTATTTTCATTGAAGGAATTCGGTGGTATGTGAAAGTTACGGTATTCTCAAGTTTTCTGTTTGTTCAAGTTCCCGTTTAAGAAAGTTCAACTGTAGTTATGTGCTATAAAAAATATTCATCGCCCTGGAAAATTTGTGTGCTATTTTTCAAATTCAAGGCTACATTACTGCCTCTGATCAACTAAAGCTCAAATTCGGATTGATTTTATATCAAATAAAACGTAAATTAATAAGAAAAGATTTTAAACATTCATCCTTAAAACAATAAAAGTAATATGGAAAGCCTACTGACAAGGCATACATGTCATTTAAATAATATATATGATGAAGATATAAAAATGAGAGAATTCTTTTATAAGGTGACTTGTTACATAAATGAATTACAACACATCATAACTTGTTATTTACACATACAAGTCAAAAATATGAAAATGGTTATAATTGCATAAGAATAGACAGATAAAATAAAATTATTTCACAAAGTTCAAATAAGACTCTCTTTATTTTTGATGACTTCTTCCAATGAATCTTTTATCTTTGAGTGAAGATTTTGCAAGTAAATAATTTCACAGATATTTTCCCTCACCTTATCGTAGAATTCGTCACTGAAGTTGCTTTTCAAATGAAAATATTTCTTGTTGATCAGATTTGAAATTGAAGCTAGTAAATTTTTTATTTGGAGAATGTTTTCTAATCGAACATAACTCTCAATTTTTTCGTGACATTTCATCACATACAATAAAAATTTGTGGTTTTGGGTAAATTTGTAGTTATTTTCGTAAATTTCACTACCTGTTTTGAGTTTGTAAAGGTACTTGCTTCGCTTCAAAGGATCTTTCAAAGTGGTATACGCATTGTTTATATAAGGAATAATAGTGTTTGCAATATTTAACTGGGAAAGATCTTCTAAATGAGTGAATTTATCGGGATGCAAAACAAAGGAAAGATTGCGGAAGAGGTTACTCAACTCGTCCTCATTGATTTCGAAAGAAGGTTGGGGGAAGTTGAAAAGTGTAAAGTAGTCAACTTGCATCTTGGTTAAGTCTTGTAACTTCTGACAAGAGGTACAGAAGAAGGACCCCGGAAAAGTCGTTAAAAAGTTTACTTCTTGGCAAAAAGTGCAGACAAGAGAAGACCTGCTTCCTTTGTCGACACTTGTCTCGTTGATATAGCACAGGTATCTTTGAAAGGTTTTGAAAGCACAGTACGGAAAAGAAATAGTATATGGGCAAGAGAAAAAGAGTTGTAGCGATGAAGTGTACACTTTGATATGATTTATACTACCCAACCCACAAATACGCTTGCACAGTTGATACAGCATTAATGTGCCACGAGGAAACATAGAGAGTCTTTATGATAAATATGTGGCATTCTAAAATAAAGAAAATTATTTAAGGGCGATCTGTCAGTTTATTCCAAAAAAAATAATTTTTTAGACCTTATAGTAATTATTTTTTATTTTTTTATTGACCCATTAGATCACTTTAAATCAAGATCAATTACTTTCTCTTTTAGATTTAATGGGTCAATTAAAAAAAACTTATATATTCATTATATCAAATTTCAAAATAATTGAATTATAATAAATACCCTACCCACCTAACTATAAGGCAATTTTTCCTAAGAAATCTAATGAAATATAAATTAAAAGAGAATATTTATTGTATTTTTCAAAGCAATGAATTGATTTCCATATCCTCTCATTCTTCAGTGATATAATGGAAATATCTATACTTTTGCGAAACAATCAAATCTATGCTGGGGCATGGAAAACTTTTCAGGAATTTAGTGTATGCTTTTAAACACATAAAATATTGGTTATAACTTATAACATACATGGAGACTGTCAGACAAACTCAGTTATTATTTTAGGGGCTCCGAAAACTGAACCTCAGAATTGCATTATCAAATGCATGATAGTTATAGACTGAGGTTTTTTCCTCTTATAAAGTCTGAAACAGAAAATTTAAAAGATTAAAATAAAGAATCGTATTTTTATAGAAAAAACTCTCAACCAATTCAAAAGGAATTTTGCCATATGAAGATAGCTTTGCTTTTAAATTAAACTTTAATCTAGCAACACACGGAGCAAGGTACATAGAGACATTGAGGGTAGGGGGTCGTTCACAATTGATGTCAACCTTTTTTTGATAAATTTCGATCCCTCATCTGAACTTTTAGATATATCATCACTTAACAAAATCGACTTATGTCAACTTTGGTTACCGCCCCCCCCCCCCCCCCTAGGTTTCTTTGACGTCACCCCCCCCCCCCCTAGGTTTAGTTGACGTCAATTGTGAACGACCTATAGACTAAAGACTCATTATTTTCATTTTTCACGTTATTAATTTAAATATAACGAGTGAGTATATACTTATTAATTTAGAAGTTAAGAAAAGATTATTTCTAAAACAAATTAAATAAAAAATTAGACCTTATAACAATAATTTTGATAAAATCGCCATTTTTAAAGTTTAATTAATTTGGGACTTAAAAAATATTGTTTTAAAAGCTATGACCCAAAAGTAGGTTCAAAGTTTGTAAGTCAAAATATTTAGAGGAAAAGGGATAGGGAAGTTGGCCAAATTTTTGGATAAAAAATCAAGAAAACTAAAGGTATGTATTGAAGAATCAGAGTAAAATTTCGGAAATAAAAGGGGTACTAAGTTGAATTACTTTTTCTCTATTAGGTCAAAGCCAGTGAAATATTTTAGATTTCTGTGTAGTATAAGATTTTTGAGTTTAAATATTGGAGAAAAAATGTTATTATGGGGTATTGAAAAGAGAGTTTTAAGAACAGGTTTACATTTTCAGTTTAATTAATTTGGTTTTTCAGTAAAAGATTTTTGTACCTAAGTTTTTAGTACTAATTTACAGTTTTACATAAAAATTTTATTTTATGGTTATTATTACCTTCATTGAAATATAAAAACATACCATTTTTTAATAATATTATCTTGTTAGATAATATGATTTTATTTCAATTCAACCAGTGCCCGCGCTAAGCAAAAATTTTAAGGGGAGGGGAGGGGGGCTTTATTGGGGTGGTAATTTTTGATCAATCGATTTAGTATCCCATATTCATTAAATAACTGAAACATACTACAAATACACATAATTTATTTTTCAATCAGATTCCTTGAAAATTTTGAAAATTAGGATAAAGTTTCTTTAAAAGTAAGACTTCGTAGATAAGGTTTTCTTCTGAAAGTATTATCAACGCTTCTTTTCTTTCAGATAACATTGACTGCCTTCGAGAAATTATTATTCTCTTCAAAGTTTAAAATACTCTTTCACAAGAAGAAGTGCTGAGGTCAAGAGTAAAAGGGCAGCTGTAAAAAAATAAATTTTTAACTGATCATTTATGTTATGTACTTCACAGCATTACCAATATGCGAAGAGAAAACTTCTTTTACAACTTCTTCAATTGGAGTCTTTATAAGCTGATTATAAATGTATATACAAATTTAAAACAACTTCGCATTGAGATGAGAAAAGTTTAAAGTCTGTTTTGGAATCCATCAAATAAAAAATTGGCTTTACCTCAAAGGGATCCAAAAAATTAGGAGATAAAGTGTATTTGTATGCGTAAAACCTTCTAGAATTTTTTTAACAAGGAAGGCAAAAAAACATAGTCAATTTTTCAAACTTACGTAAAATTCCTCCACATTTAATTACTAACTCAACATTTGTATCATTTTGTAATTTTTTTAAAACTTACAAAGATATCTTCATAATCATTAATAATTGAATGTCCATCCTATTTTTGTTCCAATAACCTTTTTAAAGAATTTCCCATGAAATTTGCGAAAAAATATTACCTATATGACTTTGTTAACATAAAATTTAAAAAATCACCTTCAACTTACAAAAATTGATATTATTTTGTTAATTAAGTAATAAGTAAGTAAGTTTATTAGGTCTATTAGAAAAATTTTTCGAGCAGAAACATATGCTTATAGGCTCGAATGGGAAAAAAATCTATCATATTTCCAACTACAATGAGAATATATAAAATTTTATGATATTGTTGTTGATTATATTTTCTGAGGAGTAAGTGTTGAACTTTGGAGATTGAGAATGGCTTTGATCATTCATGAAGGGAGAAGAATGCAGGCAATTCTAAATGATAAAAACAAAAAAAGCCAGCGAAAAGAGAGATTATCGTTAAAATAATTATGTAAAAATTAATTACAATACAGATTTGATTCTAAGAAAAAATATATATATAAATTATGATATGAAAAAAAAATTCATATGTTAAAAGAAATATGTATAAAACAGTTCTTTGCTTTAATCGAAATATTGCTTAATTCTTTTTAATTTGCCCAAAGAGTTGACAATCACTAGGTTTTTGTTTGTGGTTAATACAATGAATATAGGGTATACATCTTTCTGATATAAGCTTTTGTACCCATAAATGTTTTCCTATTTAAAAGATTTTTTTTAAAGAAATTATTAAATTTCGAATTTTTCAATACCTGACATCACTGCTGCACCATCAAATATCTGTGATAAAATCTATTTTAAATTAAGACCTAACATATTAACGATTAGGTATATTCTCAGTTATTGAATTAGCATTACAGGATTCAATTGTTGACATTGCAACCAGACATTCTCCTATTTTACAATTTTTAACAAAACGTAAAATCTAAAATAATTTTGAACAATGATATATTTTGATTAAATTAGGAATGAAGTATGATTGAAATATTATCTTTATTCGTAATATCCTTCGTTCCATCAACTTTCAACAAAATTTTGAAATGTGAGAATTTTTAACATTATATAAAAAATTTTTTAAAAGAATATTTTTCAATATTGAGATAAATTCATTTTCGGGAGAATGATGTTTGTAAGAAGCACTTTGGTATTTTATCAGAAATTAAAATATTACAAAGAAAACACTTAATAAAAACATTATTAATTTTCTAATTTGAATTCAGCATATACTTGAAAATGGGTATATATGTGTAAAAACTTTATATAATTATTTAGATAAAAAATTTTTTTGAGATGAGCTGTCATGTATAAACCAATTTTTTGATAGGTTTTATTGATTATGATAAAAAAAAGGACATTACCACTAAATTCAGGTTAGTTGAAATATATATGTAACATTCAAAATATTTAGAAAAACTTATTAATTTCTTAGAAATATAGGTGGGGCACTATACGCCTCCACCACTTGAGCAGACAAATTTAGCCCAGCACTAATAGAGTCAACAAAGTGTTCTGCAAATATAATAAAGTCCCTTCGATTTCTCCTAAGTCTGCTTATTTATAAGCCTTAGATAGGTTTTATACAACTAACAACACTCATCTAAAATTTTGCTCCACCATCTTCTATTGTCACATGCCACGACAATCATAACTCTTTTCCTTTTGATCCAATATCAATGAATATGGTAAAAGACTGCTAACACTAAATTACTCTTATCCTTACACACTTTATCAATTTATTTTTATACATAGCAACTATCTTACCTCTTTAAAACACTTATTTATCCTTCCTATCCATAAAAAAGTTTCTAAACATGACATTTCCAACTACCGGCCTATCTCGAATATCCCTGCCCTATCTAAAGTTTTTGAAAAAATTTATCCTTTCAAAATTGCACAATACATCAAAGCAATTCAATTCTCTACTCCAACCAATACAGTTTAAAAAAAACTGTTCTTTAAAGTGATTGCATCGTGATTCCATGCAGTTTGTCTCTATAACATTATATGATCTTTCTAAAGCTTTTTACTGCGTCGACCATCAACTTCTATTCTTAACATTGACTGCAACAGCCGTTGTCTTATAAAATCCTACCTGTCAAACCGCACATATCAAACCTATTTCAATAACTCATTTTCTACACCTTCTCCCTCTAAACATGGCTTGCCTAAAGCATCCTAACTAAGCCCTATACTATTTAATATTTTTATCAACGACCTCCCCTTCTTTATGAATTAAATGCACACAAAAATTTCTTTGTATGCTGACGAGATTTACTCCATTTTATTTTACAAGTCTTCCTTTATGCAATGGTGTGATTCCAACCACTTAAAATTGAACTCTTGCAAGACATCTACGACGATCTTCTCGCTAAAAATGAATTTTAGACGACTATCAAAGTTGCCTCGTCTATTGATATATTTGGATTCAATATTTCAAACTTTCTTTCAACTGAGCATTTTTTTAACAAAATAATTGCTAGGTCCAAATTTAAACAAGTTGTTTTGAAAAAAATATTTTTTCCTTTTCGCAACTCATAAAACCTTGCTAATTAAAAAATACATTCTTAACAACTTTAATTATTCAATGAAAATTTATATCCTCTTCTTATTTATTCAATTTTTTTTAATCTAAATTTAACTTTTCTAAATTTGATACGCTATCTAAGAATTGTCTAAAGTAGATATTCAACATCGAGAAATCATTCCAACTAAAGACAGATCACTTAGAAAATACTAGAATGCTCCCTAAAAGCCATTTTTTACAATATAAATTTCTATTAACTATCTTCAAAGAACTACATCACACCCCCCCCCCCCCCTCCAAACGTTCTGAACTCACAATAAACAAGTTCTCAAATATCACAACAGTCAGAGCGTAAAATAAAAACTAAAAAAGACATTTTGCTCCTTCTCATCTCTTCTTTCTAACTTCTTACCCAGATCTTTAGGAAATATCTTATCCTACTGCAAATTTAGAAAAGATCTTTTTATTCATCTCGTTAATTAACCCACTAATTAAATCACAGTTCATAAGTATAAGTTCTATTCGTTTTATCATATATTACTATTATTTTTTAACATACAAATATACTTGCTCTTTTCTCATTTTCCTTTTGTTGTATTTACTTAAGTGATTCTTTTTCACTACAAACTTTTGTTTGATCCCAATATATTGATTTGATTTGAGTGACAATTATTTTAGAGAAACTAAAGTGTGATCATTGAATAAAATATTTATGTTATGACTGTCAATCTTTATAGACAAATCTAAATGTAATAAGAAGTCTTTTAATCAAGAAGTATCAATTTTAAGTCTTTTGTATCTAACTATAAAAAGTAGAGTTAAAATTATAAGAAACATGAAAAAATTAAGAATCAAACCATGCTTATGGATTACATTATTTATGCCTTAGAATATAAAATTTAGATGTAAAAATTTACGATAAATTAAATAAAGGAAAAGAAAATTTTCAATTGATTTTTATAAAAATTTAATGCTATTTAGTTTAGCTTCATGCTATAACATGAAGTTATAGTTATATTTAATTTATTAAAAAAATAGAAATTGAACATTCGATTATAAATTTTCTATTTATTTCGATGAAATTTGATGTCTATAATAAACTATTCAGTGTTATAGGCAAAATATTAAATTTCATTAAACTCTAGTTTAATTCTATAATATATATTTAATGTTATCTACAATATTTTATTCTCAATCTAGTTATTCGATTTATAAAGGTGAAAGAGTTCTAATTTACTCCATAATTGTTAGTATTTTATTTATAAGGTGTAGTTAAAAATACACTAACAAGTTTATAGTTTATTTTTTAACAGAACAAAGTGTTAGATTTGTCAAAGCGGGACAGGTTCGTTGTATGTACTATTTAAAAATATAGTCAAAAAAAAACAAAAAACAAAATCAAAGAATTGGAAATTCTGATTGCTATCAATTTGTGTAAATACTTTGATGCAATCTTTTTAAGTGATTTTTTAAAGAGATGTTTGTCTTCACTACTTTATAATCATTGAAGCTATATCACAACTTCCATAGCTCTTCTTAGTCCAATACAGTCTCTTCTTGTCCAATTATTCTATTGCTTTATTGAAACTCATCCATTCTTACATTTTTCTTGAAAACATCCTAAAGTCGAAATTAATCCTCCCAAGGTAGTTTTTAATAACCTTCTTAGAAAACTATAGAAACGTTTTGCCAAAATTTATTAATATTATTTGTAGCATTGTTAATAAAATGTTTTTGTTTCTTTCTTGTTTTCGAATCTTAACTAATCGAAATAGTTAGTTTATCATCATGTGATGAACCTTTGTTTATATGAATAAATAAAGCATTTGAAGAAGAATATATTCCTCTAATTAAATTTTACAAGTTGTATAACCATCCAAATTTTTTTTATAATTTTTATTTTTTTTCTTTTTAGCAATCTTCTATGCAATCGTGTATTTTAAAGGGAAATTTAAATTTCACGTTTATACTAGAAATAAAAATTATATAATAAAATAATATTTATTCCTAAGAAAATCTTTGGTATTATTTCTTACTCTTTAAATTTTTTTATCTGAGTAATATTTAGTTGTTACTTGTAAAAGTTTATAATTTACATCACTGATTCCATAAATATTTACTCCAAGAATACAAACAGTTTTCATATTTTCCTTTTGCTTATTGGTTTAGTCTTGGTATCTTGTATTTAAATGTCAAACTAAGTAGTTTGCATGACAAATTTTTGTCGTATTTTGTGATATTTACCGAATTTTTAATTGATTTCATGAATATTTTTACTAAATTTTTTAGAGTTGTTTAATCAGTTCTAGAAAAGTTGAGGAATTCAAAATCTTTTTAAAACTACAAATATTATTTATTAATTGTTTTTATTTAAAAATCTATCTATAGGATACTAATTAAAAATTTTTATTATACGTCTGCCTGTACTCTTTGATGCGTTAGCACAATACTTTTCATATTATACCTTCGCGTACTAGTACGACGTGATTAGCTCGTGCGCCTCCCTTAAAAATTTCTTGGATATGATCCAAAGTATTCTAGTATCTAAAAATTGTTAGGGGTTAATAAGATTATATTAAGAACCTTGCTTTCATTCAAAAGTTATGTTATTATTATGTTTTAAAATACTAAAGGTCAGCCATGTCCAATCTATTTGAGCTCGCAGATTTTGTAGAACTTTTAATCCAGCATTATTAACATCTTTTTCTTCCAATTTTGATTTGTCAATGGCTTTTTCAAAATCCTAATTAAAAAATATCCTTTTGCTTTTTAGCATAGTAACCAGCGATTTCTCATTCCATCGGGCAAATAGTATAGTTCATTGCAAAAATTATTGCGCCTTATCAGCACTGATTTCTTCCTTTTTGTAATCTTTCTCAACATTATACAGTTCAATTAGTTTTTCATGCAGTCTTTTAGAATGTAGAATGAACTGTTTCCAGGGTATTTAGCGCAGCATGACTCCATATCACTAATTATGTCAGTAGTTTATAATAATATAATCAATCGATTGGGATGACAAGTGCCGCTAAATTGCAACAGATTCAATTACATTGTATAATTTGCATATCTTACTTGTCATATTATCATCAGCATTTTTGGCACTTGACCCTTGACTACATTGTTCCTCAACAAAAATTGGTTTTTTTTGGGAGAAACAAAGGTATTAAAGATGATATGATGAAGGACATTTGTTTGGAATCGATCGAATTTACTCTTCAGTATTACCCGACGCAAAGTTAGTCCTGATGACTCAATGAACTAAGCGTTGTTTGGATTAAAGACAATATTATGGATAGCTTGAGAACGGATTTTAGATGATTTGCATCGTTTTTCAATACTGGTAAAAGAGTTTTCTGGAAATATTAGCCGAGGCAAATAAGAATTAAAAATGAGTTTGGTGATAGTGCATATTTATACTGAGACCTCTCATGTTAAATATTATTGGTAGTTAGAAACCTATCCAGAGCCAAATAAAAGAAGGGGCGGAGGCTCCCTTTCAAAAATACTCTCTTCTAACTCCTCGCCTATTTTTTTTATTTTCTTAAAAAATACTTATTTCTGAATCCACTTTTTAACAATTTTCTATTATATAAGAAAATTAAGTTTTTAATCGCCTTATTGGTCTATACTTCGTATAAATTTTTCACACGATCCTGGCGACAAATACTTTGGAAGACGTAGGATATATGGCTAACACGAGGTTTCATCGATTCACCAAAGTTTTGGGGCTGATTTTGTGTAAATATTTGAAGAGTACAAATAATATACAAAAACACATGCAGCATTAAATGTAAGCATACATCCACACACTGGATTCATATTAAATTCTCAAACACTCCTCAAATCTTACAAATACTAATTGGACTTGCACAAATCACTCCCAGACATTCTCACCTCAGAACTTTTTTTGCAATAACCTACAACACACAACATGTTTAACCTAGAACTCTAAATCCCTCATCCAAAAATCAACAAACCCCCTCACCACCACAAAAGCTCACCATATTTCAATCACCAGATAATCTCATCCTACTACTCACCACACACAAACAATGAATTCAAGTATATTCAAAATATTGCAAATTAAATCAATGGTATCTCAAACAAAATCACGGAGCTAACATTTCTCACCAATCAAATTAGCCCAAGCATCATCACTATCCAAGAAACCAATCATCCAAACAGTAAAACCCCTTGCATTCAACATTACACACACATCAGAACCGACCGAAACTGCAATTCAACAGACAGGGGCTTAATAACATACATCATGCAAATACGAAGTACACAAAACTCACATCTGAACATAAAAACACATTGATAGAACATCAAATCTTTCAAGTTATACTAAATAACAACCCCTATCACCTAGCTAACATTTACATACTACCCAAAAACATCCGAATCCAATAGATAATGCACACACAACTAACTTTTTCACACACATCTTTAACTGCAAAAACCTCATTCTAACCAACGACATCAATGCAATGTTTTTCTCCCTACACAGACAACAGAGGGGAAATTATCCAAAACCTCATGCACAACGCATACTCTATAAAAATAAACACAGACACACACACACAACAGAATTTCAACAAATAAGTCAAATACACAATTTTAACAACCGACATCACCTGTCATTACTTCTATCCCAACACATCTACTAAGCGAGACTACTTGGCAAACTCACTATCGTCAGACCACATTCTCATACTCATCTCCATACACCCCAAACACTCAAAAGACCACATCCAAAACAAAACCTACACACATTTTAAAAAAGCCAATTGGCGCTCATACTCATCATACGTGAAACAAATATCACTAACCTTGAACCAGGGGCGCACATCCTCAAAATTATTGGGGGGGGGGGGGCGAAATTTTTTTTGTTGCAATTTTCAAAATTAGTGGTCTGGAAATACCACGGGAGACCAAATATTCAAGCAATCCTTTAAAATAGAGTGTATTCAGCGCATACCTAAAGTCCTAAATTTATAAAACTACTTTATATTTTTTTTACAAAATTGGTGAATTTAAATATTATACTTCCAGCGAAAATATTTTAATTAAATTTGCATATCGAATATAGTGCGCAGAAAAAATGCCCCCAATTAAAAAGTAGGAAAAAATGCCCCCAGTAAAAATGCCCCCGAAAAAAATGCCCCAATTTAAAATTAGGAAAAAATGCCCCAACACAAAAAATTATTAATTAAAATTTTTAAAAAAGATATGTCAAATAAAGATTTTTTGTAAAAAAAAAAGTTAACTTTTCATCTAAAATATTTAAAATTTAATTAAATAAACTAAAAAACTCAGCATACGACAATTTTTTAAATACAAAATTTTTTTTATAAAACAGCAAATATTTTTGGACTTTGTGTGTATCAGAACACTTTCTAAATATAATTTGTATTTTAACTGATTTTAAGAACACATTCCCACAAATCTGTACCTTTACTATTGTTTTCAAGAACTTTATAAAGAAAAAACCCTATAGATTAAGAAATTTTAGAAATTTAGCCTTCCAAAACGGTACCAAATAAAAATATTTATATAATTTAAAAAATCCTGAAAATCAAAAATTAGGGGGGATTTTTTCTTACTTTTTAATTGGGGGCATTTATTTCGTGGGCATTTTTACCTACAACCATCGAATATACACTAGTTTAAAAAAATCCAAAAATGTTAGGGGGTGGAATAGGCTTTTCATTTGAAAAATGAAGTAGTCTACCAGGCACATTACAGGAATTGATGAAAGGATTTTTGATTCATAGAGAAAACTTATAACTCAAGGTTGGGTTGTTTTATATGAATGAATGTAGTTTAAAGGCAAAGAGTCTACTAGACACCCTGCGATGTTTATATGAAAAAATGTGATTGATTCAGGGGCAAGGGTATAAAACGAAGTTATAATTGTGCAAACAAAAATAAAACAAAAAAATTAGATAACATTATTTCATTTTACTCATCATCATTCAAAAATAGTTTAAAAGCTAAATTGATACAAGCTACAAAAATAAATAACTGTTAACATTTTGCAATGATTTGCCTTTTATAAGAACTTTTAAGGAAAAAAAGTCTATCAGAAAAAGTTATAGAGCTTCAACAAAAACTAAAAAATTTTAGAGCATAACTTAAGTTTTTTGAAAACTAATTTGATGTATCCCCTACAGCATACTCTATGGGTGGCATGGCAGGTTGGTTGAGATGATGGACAGAGCACGAAAACCTCTAGATTCGATTCCTCATCGATACGAATTTGTTCATAGTTTGACATAAGCGGTACATCAGTGCCGTCAATGAAAATACATCCGCTGCACCTAACCTTTTACTCAAAATTGAAAAATTTGCTACATAATTAACATAAGAGAGAAAGGTAACAAAATAAACTAATAAAGCAAATTTCACTATTAAATGGAACCGTCTGTTCTCAGAATAATTTCAAAAAAATAGGAGGCATAAAGTATTAGAGTTTATTTGATATTTTCAAGTTTTTATAAGCAGCAAAAGCCAACCTTTAAGTAGCTAGCCCTTATAATTAAAAAATTATTTAAATAACGGTCGACAGACATTTTGCCCCATAGACAATTTGCCCCCTGGACAATTTGTCTCACAGGCTATTTGTTTCATCCATCTTTGCTTATTATGTGTAAAATTATTAAAAAATGTTATATTCTTGTTTATTTTATCCCTATTAAATTATTTCAAATTAATAATTTTATCTCTTAATTTTTTAGAATTGTCCATGAGACAAAATGTCCTATGAAAATAACGGGGCGAATTGTCAATGAAACAAAATGTCTTATAAAAATAATGGGGCGAATTGTCCATGGGACAAACTGTCTTATGAAAATAATGGGGCGAATTGTCCATGGGACGAAGTGTCTTATGAAAATAATGGGGCGAAATGTCCGAGACTAACATAAATCAAAGTATGCGAGAAAAGAAAATTATTGCGTTTTTTTGAATATTTCTGTCTACAAATAAAATTCTGACAGCTGTCATAAATAGATCAAGTACATTTTTAACAACTGAAACATTTTGTTTCGATATTATATTTTTATTATAATAATCAACAAATTTTCTTAAAAAAAAGTGATTTGATTATGTAGTGTTACTTATAAAATTTAACAATCGAACATTATAAAAAATATCGCTCCTCAAATATTAAGTAAATAGAGTATTTTTGCTTTTAAAGTGAATAGATAATCAAAATATTCATACCCAAATAACTATTTAAAAAAATTTCTTGACTTGAAAAAATTAAAGTTTTCAAATGTTACAAAATGTAGCAAACTTAGTGATAAAGATTAAGTGACCTTTGTTGAAAAAAAATTCTAAGCGCGAGTCTAACAATATTCATTGATATAAAATTGTAACGATTGAAAACTATTTTAATTTAACTCTAAATGCAAATTAGACAGAAGCAGTGGTGTAGCCAAAAAAAGTTGATAGAAGGGGCACAATTTAAAAACAAAAAACTTGCGCAACATTATTTATACTTTCTTCACCTTTCATTGGAGAAATTTTCGAAAACTGATATCGCATAAGATGCATGGGGGCACCATGCGGTATATAGGAGTGTGGGCACGGCCCCTCATGCCCAGCCTAGCTACGTCACCGGAGAGAAGAGAGCTGAATGAGATAGGAGAGCTTAACAAGAGAAGAGGGCTTGAATGAGAGAAGAGAGCTTGAGTGAATGATTGAGTGAATGTTTGAGTTTTAGCAGAGAAAGCGGAATAGAAAAACAGAGGAGAGAGAAAGAGAAATAGAATCATCACTGTGACAAAAGATGAGAAAATTTAGTGGATCATCAACATTTGTTTCCTCAAAAATACTACGAGAACTGTGATAAACATTGCTTACTTATTGTGTGCATATTGAAGCAATGGATTATTATTATATAGCTCTCACGCATCGTCTGTAAAATATGTTCGATAGGAATTTCAGAGCAGTTTGGCATGATGTTTGATTGATTCGAAAGTCTGCATACATGTTTTATGAACAAGCAGCAACTCTTACTTATAGAAAATTATTGGGGGGGGGGGGGGCGAAGGTCATTTTCGCCCCCCCCCCCCCCTGAAAACACATTGGGGGGGGGGGGGGGCGGTCGCCCCCTCTGCCCCCCGGATGTGCGCCCCTGCCTTGAACCTGATATATTACATACAAACAACGTGCACACATTAAACAAAACTCTTACAATCCTCATAATACAAGCAGATAAACTGCGCATTCCTGAAAGAAATATCAATGCACACAGACTATACTAATTTAATAGAATGGTTTCCAAAAGTTAGAGCGTCATCATCCACTAAGGCGCTTAAAATAAACTCAAGAGGGTGGAGGTAAGCAGAAAAAGAGACATAAAATGAATAAACCGATATATTTTTTAAAGTATTAAAAATAGAATTGTATATTAAGTTTTTGATTTTCAATAATATACTTAAAAAGTTCGTAAATACATCTCTACTGAAAAAAAGAATGAGTTTGTTTAACTTTAAAACGAAAATTTTGATTCCTTTTTCAACGAAATATCCTTGAGGAGCAGAAATTTCAACAGCGATAAAACCAAGAAACGAAATCTATTACAACTTTAAAGTCATTTCCGATATGCATTGTCCTCCTTAATTAAAGTTTTAGGAACTTGTGAGATTCATCTCGTGCATAAACAGGAACATTCTTTTTCCAATATTTTTTACATACAATTTTAACAATGGCTAAATCTTGCAATAAAAATGATTGAACAAAAAGAGTAAAGTTTCAAACAAATTAATTAAAATTTGAATTTTCGTCTTTATTGGTCTTTATCAAGTTGAAGTACTAAATGTAAAAGATTTAAATGCTTACTGTTTAAAGTTGAATGACATAAAATTTGAGAGAGGGTTTACAATGTAGGAAGAGGCAAACTGTTCGTATGAGGAGTTGTGTTACAAGTATGATGTACATAAGAAAAAGTATATATAGTAATGTATGAGGATGCATGGGATATTAAAGGAGAAGAAGATTAAGTAGAGGAAAGTTAAATGCATATATGGAGCAACAAATATATATATATAGGTTTATATGAATGTAGATACAAAATAAATAAAACTCATGAATAAATGTAATATAAGCGATTTACTCGCCTTTTACGAGATGCAGCATCACAATAGTCCCATTCTTACTCCAGGATACTATACGTATAATCGTTTTATTTAAATAAATTTGTTTGAAACTTCTTTTTATTTCAACAAATGACCTTCATCAATTTACTTATATAACAATGATATTCATGTAAAAATGGGGCTATATAAAATCGTCGGCTTCCTCTGAACATAAATATTATTTTTCTTTTCTTTCTACAGCAATGTATTTTTAAATTCTGTGAAACAAATTCAAGTATGCAAGATATTGTATGTATCGGGATAAAATTTTTTATAAATAAAAAAATCTATTTTATATATAAAAAATACAAAAAAAACTTTTATTCCTCCTATAGCATTGTATTCAGCCACAGTTTGCCAATATCTAAGGGTAATAAGTTGATGCGTAAAAGTTTTTTTCTCTGAAAGTCTCTTTTTCCCTCTGCTTTTTCTTGGCTGTAGGTCTAAAATATTTTGTTATTTACAGTGCAATGTCAAGTCAGGTAGAAAAAATTGGATTAATGAATACCTTTATTATCTTTGATAAATTTTTATTTATTTCACGTAATAAATTTACTGCGCAGTCTTAGTTTAAGCAATAGGTGAACGTAAAACAGCCTGCAGCTTTTTTTCCTGTGTATCTAAAAAGAGTGAAAGAAATCTTTTGTGATGAATGTGATGATTTAAATGTTGCATTTTAAGTGATATTCTGTTCTTAAAATAAGTCCAATTTTTTCATGTACCTTGTACATGCATATATTTTCCTCTCACAAAACTTTCTAATTATCCTCTTTTTTTCAGTTTGCTAGTACAAGTCAACACTTTCTTCCTTTGTTGTGAAAGGCCGTCATATGAAATTGATATCCAAGATCTTCTCCCGGAGCTACTCCTCAATTCAAGAATATGATTACATTATTGTTGGTGCAGGATCTGCTGGATGTGTGTTAGCCAACCGCTTAACTGAAAATCCTGATAATCAAGTAAAAGTTGTTATTTTTTAAAATCTTTTCTCATCTCATTTTCAGGCATTGGATTTCTAAAATTTATCGTCTGTTATTCTTTTTGAATCATTTTGATATAATTTAACCCTTTTTTAATGGGGTGCAAGTGGACTACTTATTTTACTAGGGCGGGGTAAATTGGGTTTTTCCTATTTAAACGTGTCTAGAGTCTTAAAAGTATTATCTACCTAGCATATTTATTGTAGAAGATTTTTGTTATGTTTGGTGACTTGACGATGTCATCAAATATTGTTGACGTCTTAATTTTTATACTATTTCGCTCATCTTCAAAAAATTTTCTTTTGATTTCCTTGAGTATAATGAACTGTTTTCTTTTATTCAGAACAGAAAACATATAATATCAGATTGTGTCGTAAAAAGACAACGACTTAGATAAAATGAACAAAAATGCAAATGCATAGAAATTGCGAATTGTAGAGTGTCTTGTCAGCTTGAGGTCATATGCGTATCACCGAACTAAAAATTTTAATTTTATTTCATAGTCTTTTTCTAATCTAAATATTGTTCATGTATATGTGAGGAGTTGTGCATAGGGCGTCTAGTTTTCGAGTTATATTGGCTTGTTTCGTGGTGATGGTTATATCTACCCCCTAGTAAAATAGGGTTTAAGCAGACTATTTGCATTTCGTCGGTCGCTGTTGAGCAATTTTTCCTGAAAAGGTTAAGACAAGTTAAAATCGTCATATGAAGACACTTTGCCACTTAAAATCCTTTCTATTTGAGTATGTGAAACTTCTCTAAACCGGCCACTGATAGGACTAAGAAAAATGACCGGTTTGTAGAAGTGGCCTGTTTAATGAAAGTACTGTTTTTTGTTGAACAATAAAAATGAAAAATCTAACGTTTTAAAAATTCCATGGTTGTTTGTTTTTGTTTCACTTGTTTTTTAATTATTAGTTCTTCAATATCTGTAATAATTGACAAGGTTTTCGGTAAAATTCACTTGATTGTAGTTGTTTCATAAATTTTTTTAAATTCTTTAAGAGTTTTTTCGAGAGATAGAGAATCTTGATTTTTTTGTAATGTTGGATTCGAGTCATTATCATAATCGTCATCATCATCATCATGATCATCATCATCATTAATTACAAGATCTGCTTGCTCTGGTAAATAATTAACAATGAGAGTTTTTTCCCATTCATTAGAGTCATCTTCAATTTGCAGGTCTTTATCAAAATTTGAATCAACATTTTCTATTTCAAATTCTTTAGCTAGTTGATAAACTTGATCATCATTGACATCATCATCATCATCATTAACATCTTTATTTGTATCTAGATCCAAATTTAAAAAGAAAATCCAACTTAACCCTATTAGTGTTGGGCAAAATTTGTCCGCTCAAGTGCTGGGGGGGGGGCGTAAAGTGCCCCCTATTTTCCCCAGATATTAATAAGTTTTTATAAATATTTTTAATGTTACATATATATTTCAACTACGCTGAATTATGTGGTGATGTCCATTTTTTATCAAAATCAATCAAACCTGTCAAAAAATTGATCTAAATGTGACAGCTCATCTAAAAAAGGAACTTTTTATCTAAATAAGTATATAAAGTTTTTTACACATGTATACCCATTTTCAAATATGCTGAATTCAGTGGTGATATTCATTTTTTATGAAAATCAATTAAACCTGTCAAAAAATTGATTTAAATGTGACAGCTCATCTCAAAAAGGAACTTTTTATCTAAATAATTATATAAAGTTTTTTACACATGTATACCCATTTTCAAATATACTGAATTTATTCATTTTTTATGAAAATCATTCAAACCTGTCAAAAAATTGATCTAAATGTGACAGCTCATCTCAAAAAGAAACTTTTTATCTAAATAATTATATAAAGTTTTTTACACATGTATACCCATTTTCAAATATGCTGAATTCAGTGGTATATTCATTTTTTATGAAAATCAATCAAACCTGTCAAAAAATTGATCTAAATGTGACAGCTCATCTAAAAAAGGAACTTTTTATCTAAATAAGTATATAAAGTTTTATACACATGTATAATATGCTGAATTCAGTGGTGATATTCATTTTTTATGAAAATCAATCAAACCTGTCTAAAAATTGATCTAAATGTGACAGCTCATCTCAGAAAGAAACTTTTTATCTAAATAATTATATAAAGTTTTTTACACATGTATACCCATTTTCAAATATGCTGAATTCAGTGGTGTATTCATTTTTTATGAAAATCAATCAAACCTGTCAAAAAATTGATCTAAATGTAACAGCCCATCTCAAAAAGAAACTTTTTATCTAAATAATTATATAATGTTTTTTACACATCCATTTTCAAGCATGCTTCATTTTTTTTATAAAAATCATTCAAACCTGTCAAAAAAGTGATTTACATATGACACCTCATCTCAAAAAAGAAACTTTTTATCCAAATAATTATATACTGTTTTTTACACATATACACCCATTTTCAAGCATGCTGAATTCTGCGGTGATATTTATTTTTTTTTTTATAAAAATCAATTAAAGTTATCAAAGCATTGATTTATATATGACAGCTCATCTTAAAACGAAACTTTTTATTTAAGTAATAATATAAAGTTTTTTACACATATATACCCATTTTTAAGCATGCGTAATTCAGTGGTGATATTCATTTTTTTATAAAAATTAATCAAAACTTTTAAAAAATTGATTTATCCCTAAAAGAAAGGATGTCACGGTTTTTTGAATTAGAGAATTACCTTTAATAGAAAGTATAGGGAGATGATGAAGTTTACCCTGTATGGCATTTTACACACATATACCCATTTTCATGTAGGCTGTGTTTACTGGTTATATTCCTTTTTTTTTTATAAAAAATTAGTCAAACCTGACAAAATAATTTAAATATGACAGCCCATGTCAAAATTAAAATTTTTATTCATTATAAAAAGTTTTTTATACATTTCAAGTATGTAGAATTTAATGGTGATGTCATTTTTTTATGAAATCAATAAAACCTGTCAAAAAAATCGATAATTCACTTAAAATATTTCATTCTAGAGTAACTTATGTAACTCGATAGAACCTCCATCTTTTGGGCTACAAATTCGTTATCGACTTGTAGTCTCTACGTCATATTATAATTTACAGTATGTAATTTTGCTATTCATTCCATGATGATTCTTTCTTGGTAGCTCTTTTTTCATTAGAAATTTATATTCTTCAATGTGTGTTCAAAAATTTTTTATAATGATAAAATTACTTTTTCCTCTCTCAAAGCACTCTGATTAAAGAATCTTCTTGATGATCTTAGACTTTTTAATCAGTATCGTGTATTTTATTATCAGGCCTGGATATTTGTTAACCAATCTCATTTCAAAGGTTTTTTTCTAATGAATCATTCGTGATGTTCATTGTTCAATTACAAAAAGTTGTCCACGTTCTTCATCTAAAAAATTATTTCTTTTACGCAAAAGGAAAAAGATGGATAAATTCAATTTAAATTAAAAATATCTTGATAGTGACTAAATTCTCACATATTGGCATCTGTGCCATTTTTGATAAATCTGACGTATTCTAAATTTTCAGATTTCCTACCCATCTTAGCTAAATGTTAATTGTAATCCTATATGATAAGCTATAGATTTAAATATTTTTCATTTGTAAAAGAGGAACTTCTTTTTCCCAGTCAAAATCTTTTTGAAGCATCTATTATATAATTAAACCAATTCCTAGTTCATTAGAACATGGTAGATCTTCCATTTAGTCAAGATACATATTTTTTTAATTATTTGTTTTGATCACATGTTCTCTTTTAAATTAGTTTTCAACTTGGTTCCTTCTCTCATACAAATTTTCAAAAGATTTTATAATACGTTTTGTTTGTTACAGACGATGCGTTAGAGCTATATAATAATAATCCATTGCTTCAATATGCACACAATAAGTAAGCAATGTTTATCACAGTGTCTCGTAGTATTTTTGAGCAAACACATGTTGATGATCCACTAGATTTTCTCATCTTTTGTCACAGTAATGATTCTATTTCTCTTTCTCTCTCCTCTGTTTTTCTCTTCCGCTTTCTCTGCTAAAACTCAATCATTCACTCAAGCTCATTCAAGCTCTCTTCTTTCACTCAAGCCCTCTTCTCTTGTTTAAGCTCTCCTATCTTATTCAGCTCTCTTCTCTCCAGTGACGTAGCTAGGCTGGGCATGAGGGGCCGTGCCCACACTCCTATGTAGCGCATGGTGCCCCCATGTAACTTATGCGATATAAGGTTTTGAAAATTTCTTCAATGAAAGGATCAAGAAAGTATAAATAATGTTGGGCAAGTTTTTTGTTTTTAAATTGTGCCCCTTCTATCAACTTTTTTTTGGCTACACCACTGCTTCTGTCTAATTTGCATTTAGAGTTAAATTAAAATAGTTTTCAATCGTTACAATTTTATATCAATGAATATTCTTAGACTCGCGCTAAGAATTTTTTTTCAACAAAAGTCACTTAATCTTTATCACTACGTTTGCTACATTTTGTAACATTTGAAAACTTTAATTTTTTCAAGTCAAGAAATTTTTTTAAATAGTTATTTGGGTATGAATATTTTGATTGTCTATTCACTTTAAAAGCAAGAATACTCTATTTGCTTAATATTTGAGCAGAGATATATTTTATAATGTTTGATTGTTAAATTTTATAAGTAACACTGTACATAATCAAATCACTTTTTTTAAGAAAATTTGTTGATTATTATAATAAAAATATAATATCGAAACAAAATGTTTCAGTTGTTAAAAATGTACTTTATCTATTTATGACAGCTGTCAGAATTTTATTTGTAGACAGAAATATTCAAAAAACGCAATGATTTTCTTTTCTCGCATACTTTGATTTACTTTAGTTTGGTCCTCGGACATTTCGCCCCATTATTTTCATAAGACAGTTCGTCCCATGGACAATTCGCCCCATTATTTTGATAAGACAGTTCGTCCCATGGACAATTCGCCCCATTATTTTCATAAGACATTTTGTTTCATGGACAATTCTAAAAAATTAAGAGATAAATTGATTAATTTGAAATAATTTAATAGAGATAAAATAAACAAGAATATAAAATTTTTTAATAATTTTACACACATAATAAGCAAAGATGGATGAAACTAATAGCCTATGAGACTTAAACGTTGGCTTTTGCTGATTATAAAAACTTGAAAATATCAAATAAACTCTAATTCTTTATGCCTCCTATTATTTTGAAATTATTCTGAGAACAGACGGTTTCATTTAATAGTGAAAATTGCTTTATTAGTTTATTTTGTTTCCTTTCTCTCTTATGTTAATTATGTAGCAAAACCTTAATTTTGAGTAAATTAAGGTGCAGCGGATGTATTTTCATTGACCAGGCACTGATGTACCGCTTATGTCAAACTATGAACAAATTCGTATCGATGAGGAATCGAATCTAGAGGCTTCCGTGCTATGTCCATCATCTCAACTAACCTGCCATGCCACCCATAGAGTATGCTGTAGGGGATACATCAAATTAAAAAACTTAAGTTATGCTCTAAAATTTTTTAGTTTTTGTTGAAGCTCTATAACTTTTTCTGATAGACTTTTTTTCCTTAAAATTTATTATAAAAGGCAAATCATTGCAAAATGTTAACAGTTATTTTACCTTTTGTAGCTTGTATCAATTTAGCTTTTAAACTATTTTTCAATGATGCTGAGTAAAATGAAATAATGCGATCTTAATTTTTTGTATTATTTTTGTTTGCACAATTATAACTTCGTTTTATACCCTTGCCCCTGAATCAATCACATTTTTTCATATAAACATCGCAGGGTGTATAGTAGACTCTTTGCCTTTAGACTACATTCACTCATATAAAACTACCCAACCTTCAATTATTTGTTTTCTCTATGAATCAAAAATCCTTTCATCAATTCCTGTAATGTGCCTGGTAGACTACTTCATTTTTCAAATGAAAAGCCTATTCCACCCCCTAACATTTTTGGATTTTTTTAAACTAGTGTATATTCGATGGTTGTAGGTAAAAATGCCCACGAAATAAATGTCCCCAATTGAAAAGTAAGAAAAAATCCCCCCTAATTTTTGATTTTCAAGATTTTTTTAAATTATATAAATATTTTTATTTGGTACCGTTTTGAAAGGCTAAATTTCTAAAATTTCTTAATCTATAGGGTTTTTTCTTTATAAAGTTCTTGAAAACAATAGCAAAGGTACATATTTGTGGGAATGTGTTCCTAAAATCAGTTAAAATACAAATTATATTTAGAAAGTGTTCTTATACACACAAAGTCCAAAAATATTTGCTGTTTTATAAAAAAAATTTTTGTATTTAAAAAATTGTCGTATGCTGAGTTTTTTAGTTTACTTTAATTAAATTTTAAATGTTTCAGATGAAAAGTTAACTTTTTTTTTACAAAAATTCTTTATTTAACATATCTTTTTTGAAAATTTTAATTAATAATTTTTTTGTGTTGGGCATTTTTTCTTAATTTTAAATTGGGGCATTTTTTTTGGGCATTTTTTCTTGGGGCATTTTTTCCTACTTTTTAATTGGGTGCATTTTTTCTGCGCACCATATTCGATATGCAAATTTAATTAAAATATTTTTGCTGGAAGTATAGTATTTATTCACCAATTTTGTAAAAAAAATATAAGTAGTCTTATAAATTTAGGACTTTAGGTATGCGCTGAATACACTCTATTTTATTGCTTGAATATTCGGTCTCCCGTGGTATTTCCAGACCACTAATTTTGAAAATTGCAAGAAAAAAATTTAGCTCCCCAATAATTTTGAGGATGTGCGCCCCTGGATTTGGTATAAATTAGATATTTTATTTTTTTGAAATTTTTTTGAAGACAATATCTAGAAGTAAACCGCAAATCTGGTTGAAGCTTTCAGATATTTTAAAACGATAAATGCCAAAACTGAGTCCAAAAATGAAACCAGCATCTTCCATTTGGCATTAAAACAGATATTTTATTTAAATTTCAAAAATATTTCTGTAGACATTAGACGTAAATCGAACATTTGATTGATACTTTCAGACATTTAAAACCTCTAAATGCAAAAAAATGATTTGAGAAATAAAAATTATCATGGTCGATTTGGTATAAAACAATATATTTCATGTAAAATTAGAGAGAATATTTTGGGATATCAGTTTTACGACATAAACCGTAAATTTGATTGACACTAGCAGTAAAACCTCTAAAATCGAAAACTGTGTTCAGAAATGAAATCATCATGATCTATTTGCTATAAAAAAAACATATATTTCACGTAGAAATTTGAATCAATATTTTTGAAAACAAATTTTAGAACTAAACCGCAAATTTGATTGATACTTATAGGTATTTTCAAATTCAAACTGCAAAAGTTGAGTCTATAAATGAAAATAGCATGGTTGATTTGGTATAAAAACATATATTTAATTGTAAAATTTGAATGAATGTTTTTGGGGACAATTTTTAGAAGTAAACCACAAATTTTCATTAACACTTATAAGTGTTTTCGCATCCTAAATGTAAAAAATGAGTTCAAAAATGAAAACAGCATGATTAATTTGTTATAAAAACATATATTTCTTGTAAAATTGAGAGAATATTTTTAGAGATAGCTTTAGAAGCAAACCGCAAATTTGATTGACATTGACAGATATTTTAAAACCTCTAAATGTGGAAAATGAGTTCAGAAATGAAAACAGCATGGTTGATTTGGTATAAAAACATATATTTCATTGTAAAATTTGAATGAATGTATTTGGAGACAATTTTTATAAGTAAACCGCAAATTTAATTAACACTTATAGGTATTTTCTACATCCTAAACGTGTAAAAAATGAGTCCAGAAATGAAACCAGCATGGCCGATTTAGTATAACACATATATTTTCTTGTAAAATTTGAATGAATGTTTTTGGAGATAATTTTAGAAGTAAAACCGCATGATTAACACTTATAGGTATTTTTCAGATCCTAAAACGTAAAAAATGAGTCCTAAAATGAAACCAGCATGGCTGATTTAGTGATAACACATATATTTTATGTAAAATGTGAAGGAATGTTTGGAGACAATTTTCAGAAGTAAACCGCAAATTTGATTAACACTTATAGGTATTTTCAAATTCTAAATGTAAAAAATGAGTCCAGAAATGAAAACAACATGATCGATTTTAGCAAAACATATTTTATGTAAAATGTGAAGGAATATTTTGAGACAATTTTTCAGAAGTAAACCGCAAATTTGATTAACACTTATAGGTATTTTCAAATCCTAAAAATGTAAAAAAATGAGTCCAGAAATGAAAAAACAGTATGACCGATTTAGCATAAAAACATATATTTGGTGTAAAATTTGAAGGTATATTTTATTAGATACATTTTTGATCAATCAAAATTTTGATTGACATTTTCTAAAAAAGTAGCAATGATTATTGAAAAATATATAAAGTGTTATGGTGTTCCAAACTGTATATAATTATAAATTTTCAGGGTATTATATAATATAGATCCTAAGTTGTTTGGTTAAGTACAGATAATGTCAAAATTTTGGTTGAAAAATTTTAATTTTGGATTTTGATTGATAGTTTTGGACATGAAAGGCAGGTTCATTACCTTACATGTTCATTCAACTACCATGAAAATGGTTTCAAAAGATGCAGCTAGCGATTTAGGAAAATTCACAAAATTTTGAAGGGATATGATTCAGCCAATTTTCTACAATTAATTTTTTAGTGAAGAGGGGGGGCGTTTCACGCCCTCCAGCAATATGTCGTAGCAAAATCGATCTAGACACAAAAGATAGTCAAGCAATTTTGACAGATTTCTTCTTGTTTTGATAAGAGAATAAGAGATAAGAGAGGTAATCTCTTCATCTTTTGTTTTTAAATCTGTTACTGTCGTGTGTGTCTGCGTGTTGTCAGTAAGTGATGGAGTGTGATGTGAGTCGGAAATGCAATCATAAGAAATAAAAGATAGATGATTAAGCACTTTTGACAGAATATGTCATCTCTATCTCTTCCTAGCCTATATGAGAATTGATATCAACTGTTTTAGATATCATTTGTCGAAAGTGTTTGATATATGTCTTTCATTTCTGCCTTCCAATAAAACATCCTAGAAAAGATTGTGACAAAATTATAGCTCTTGAAACATTCTCTTCGGAATGCACTCCAACAGATGAAGAGTATGTCCGGTATTGAGGGGTGTAATTGCCATTATAAAATGTATACCTTAATTTACGTATCATGTGGTATGAATTTTTATAATCGCATTGTTGTAGCGATTAGATCGCCACCGGTATCCGCTTAATCAGCCTATTTTTGTTTCATCTACATCAGCAATTTTTTTTATACTCCGCCGTTTCCTTGAGCCGAAGAGCAGAGTAAAATGGACACGTTCATTTTGTTCAAATATTTCTGTAATTGTTAAATAGGGAAGGGAGACCACCCCTTCCTCTGTCTCCTCCAGAGACAGGCCTATACCATGAGAGGCTATTGTAGCCTCCCTACCCTCCACTACTCCCCTAGCCTGGGACCAGGCAGATAGATATAAACCATACCCCTTCATGTGAGGGAACCTCCTTCTCTGCTAAGTCAGAGACCAGGGGTGGCTTACCTCCACCCTCTTACTAAGGGATGGATAGGCCTCCTGGACTCCTAAGGTAAGGAGGTCTCCTCAAGCCTAAGACTAGGGTTAGAGGTGAGCCACCTCTCCTCTCCGGTATAATTACTTATAATTATACCTAAATATATATCTATCTATTCTTATATCTAGATTAATCTAATCATATCTTATACTTAGATATCTTATCTTAATCTAAACATACCTATAACTTAGATTACTATCATAATCTAACCTATAAATATACCTATACTTAGATTACTTACATAATCTAAACCAGATAACTAAATATATTAAATTATTATTCTTCCAGGTTGCTTACACCAACCTTCCATAAAGATATAAAATAGTATTATTCTACTCCTGGGGAGGGGGCCCCATGCCATACCTCTCCTCCCACTAGGGGAGGACTAGAGGGAGCTAGTAAGCTACCTCCTCCACCCTTTCCTCCTACTCGAGGAGGAACCTTAAAATTAGAGCTTAGGAAGACGATAAGTCTGACTACTCTAATTTCTCGTGAGGGAACCTCACCTAACTTCCTTTCCCCTGGGGAGGGGGCCCCTACCATACCCTTTCCCCTGGGGAGGGGGCCCCTACTTCCTAAATTAATATTTATATCTATCTTATAAATATATTATATCTTCTCTGGGGAGGGGGCCCCTACCATACCCTTTCCCACTGGGGAGGGGGCCCCTAACCTCCTCCTCCTACTTGAGGAGGAGACCTAGAGCTAGTTAGACCTTATCATCCGATAAGTCTGACTACTCTAATTTCTCGTGAGGATACCTTCCTCACCCTCCTCCCACTAGGGGGGGAACAAGAGGAAGTTAGATCTTATCATCCGATAAGTCTGACTACTCTTATCTCTTGCGTCGTACGCCTCTCTTCTGGAGCCTCCTGGCTCCCTTCCCTCAGTCAAGAGCCAGAGGATGCTTAAGTTACTAAAGTCAACCAATCATCAGGACATTAGGTACCTTTACTTTGTCTTTTCTATTTGGATAATGGTCTTAGGCGTGAGCCTTAGCTCTTTAATTCGGGTTCAGCAGAGCTTTAGTGGCTCTCTCCTTTCTCCTGACTCTTACAATAGTGTGGTGACTTACCATGGTCTAGTGATGTTGTTCTTTGCAATTATGCCTGTTCTAATTGGAGCTTTTGGTAACTTATTTATTCCTCCCTTAAGGGCTATGCCCGATATGGTGTTTCCTCGTGTAAACAGCGTATCTTTTTGACTTCTACCCACTAGGTTCTTTCTTTTGATTAGGAGGAGAATCTTCCCTTCTTTCCCTGCCTCTGGCTGGACATTGTACCCTCCTTTAAGCCTTGCTTCAGGAACAGGAACAGATTTTTGTATTCTAAGGTTACATTTGGCAGGCCTTAGGAGTCTTTTAGGTTCTTTAAATTATATGGTCACAATACTTGTAAGTCCCTCTATAGTCTCTTTCGAGAGCTTGTACAATATTACTTTGTTTACAACCAGCCTTCTCATGGTCTTAGCTTTGCCTATCCTTGCAGGAGGTTTAACTATACTTATTCTTGATCGTAAGTTTAACACTAGGTTCTTCGACCCTGTTGGAGGAGGGGATCCTGTCCTTTGACAGCACATCTTCTGATTCTTTGGACATCCTGAGGTTTATATTATTATTCTTCCTGCCTTTGGGTTAATCAGGCATATTCTTCCCTTAGTCTACTCTAAAGGGTCTTTGTTTGGGCCTTTAGGTATGGTCTGTAGTGTGATGAGGATTGGCTTCTTAGGTTTTATCGTGTGAGCACATCATATGTTCACCACAGGCCTAAGCCTAGATAGGCGAGTCTATTTCTCTAGTGTGACTATCTTAATTGGGGTTCCCACAAGGGTGAAGATTTACACTTGAGTGATAAGCATAAAAGAGGGTTGTAGTTTTCAATCTCCTCTTGTCCTTTGGGTTGTAGGCTTCCTAAGTATGTTTACTTTAGGGGGATTCAGGGGTGTCACACTGTCCATTCCTGCTTTAAACTACGGTTTACATGACACTTACTATGTTGTAGCTCACTTTCACTTTGTTCTTTCGATGGCAGCTACTTATGCTGCCATCCTGGGAGTGATTTATGTGTGGCCCTCTTTCTATGGGGTGGAGTTGAACCCTCTTCTTCTAAAGATTAACTTCTTTCTTACCTACTTAGGTTCTTTTATTATCTTCACCTACCTTCAAGTGTGAGGTCGCAGAGGCATGACTCGTCGATGGTCGAGGTACAGAGTTGGTTCTTATGCCTCAAGGGACTTCTTCTTGAGTAGTGTTGTGCCTTTGTGGAGCTCCCTGATGGTTTCTAGGTGATTCGTAGTGATGTGGGAGAGGTTTACTTCTCCTCGAGAGCTCATAGGGCCTCAGGTGCCTGATAGGGAGCCTCTGGAGGTTCTTTCCTACCCTACCTTGTCCCATCTTTTAGTTGAGGTTCCTGTGATCATAGCTAACTAGGCCCTTTGTTTAGTAGGATAAGTTAATCCTTCCTCTTTTCACGAGGACACTGCAGTGGCCTAAACCTAATCTTAATTGTACCCATCCTTTCCTAAGGAGGCTACGCTCTCCTGGAAGGATAAACCTTTCATATGTTCATCTCTCTACTCTTCCTAGAGATGAACTATCCTTGTTGAGGGGGCTTAAGCTCCCCTCCCTACTTACCTATGTCTAACCTCTTCCAAGAGGTCATCCATAACCTGGCCTTGGTAAGGCCTTAAACTAGTATTGATTTAGGTAAGGCCCAGGAAAGGGCTTGCGTAGACACCAAGCACCTCCTGGTGGTCCTTACACGTATAGAGGGACAAAGTGTCCTACTTAGGCGTCCTGTCCGTAAAAGATACTCTTTCCATGAAGGAAGTTGTTCTAGGACAGCCTAAGGGGCCTACAGTCCCTTCCCTACTTAGCCTAAGTTACCTTAGGCTGGTAGATGTGTCATATCGTAGGTTTAGTTTACTCAACCTACCTTAACCTACATCTCTAGGTCTTGAACCAAGAGATCTAACTCCTTAGCCTTCTAGGCTTCCCTAGCCTAGTTACTCCCTCCTTAAGGAAGATATCTTCCTAGGGAGACTAACTAGACCAAGGAGCCTGGAGGGCGAGTTAGATACCTAGTTGATGTAGAATTAGGGTACTTGCGTAAGCTAGACCCTCATTCGTAGGTTTAACTTAGGAGCAGTAGGTAGGTATAGGGGTGTCCTCAGGTAGGGCACCTCACCTACTGCCCTTAGTTAGACTTCTGTAAGCTAGCTTACCTCACTTCGATGGGACCCTAAGTTCCATCCTACTTAAGCTACCTGTAGCTGTCTAAGCTACTTGTAGGACTCCCTACCCTAGGACCTTGTCACCTCCCAGGATGGCAGGTAACAAGAAACCTATAGAAGCAGACCCCCTTGTACCATGAGAGGCTATTGTAGCCTCCCTACCCTCCACTACTCCCCTAGCCTGGGACCAGGCAGATAGATATAAACCCTATCCCTTCATGTGAGGGAACCTCCTTCTCTGCTAAGTCAGAGACCAGGGGTGGCTTACCTCCACCCTCTTACTAAGGGATGGATAGGCCTCCTGGACTCCTAAGGTAAGGAGGTCTCCTCAAGCCTAAGACTAGGGTTAGAGGTGAGCCACCTCTCCTCTCCGGTATAATTACTTATAATTATACCTACCTACAACTATATTATACTTATATAAATATATATACCTATACTTAGATTAATCTATAACTATCTTAATCTAAATATATCTATATAACTTAGATTACTTATCATAATCTAAACTATATATATATCATATATTCTCTAGGTTACTTCATCCACTAATCTGACAGATAATAAATATATTAATTCTTATCTTTAGCTTACACCTATCTTACTTCTTCCAGGTTGCTTTACACCAACCTTCCAAAAGAGATAAATAGTACTAATTTACTTTTGGGGAGGGGGCCCCTTGCCATACCTTTCCTCCCACTAGGGGAGGACTAGAGGGAGCTAGCAAGCTACCTCCTCCACCCCTCCTCCTACTCGAGGAGGAACCTTAAAATTAGAGCTTAGGAAGACGATAAGTCTGACTACTCTAATTTCTCGTGAGGGTACCTCACCTAACTTCCTTTCCCCTGGGGAGGGGGCCCCTACCATATCCCTTTCCCCTGGGGAGGGGGCCCCTACCATACCCTTTCCCCTGGGGAGGGGGCCCCTAGAGATAGTTAGATCTTATCATCCGATAAGTCTGACTACTCTAATTTCTCGTGAGGATACCTTCCTCACCCTCCTCCCACTAGGGGAGGAACAAGAGGAAGTTAGATCTTATCATCCGATAAGTCTGACTACTCTTATCTCTTGCGTCGTACGCCTCTCTTCTGGAGCCTCCTGGCTCCCTTC